>JADRCD010209324.1:0-17782 GCA_019843815.1 Montemys delectorum | reverse complement strand
TCTATCTATCTATCTATCTATCTATCTATCTATCTATCTATCTATCTATCATCTACCTCTCCTCTCCCAAGAAATGGGCAGTTTTACTCTACCATGTATTTTAGACATGGTAGGCCAGGCCTCAAGCTCAAGGTGATCATGGCTTGAGCCTGAAGAAACATTTTATCTTTATAAAACAGCCACCTCAGGTATTTTGTTGGAGCAGCAGATAGCTGCCTATAATGAGAGAGATGTTTGTATCTACCCTGTTTTTTGTTCTTTTTTGAGACCATACACCTCAAGGCTGGCCTCACACCCAACATCCTCTTGCCTCAGACCCACAACTGCATGTGTGCACCATCACACTTGGCCACATCTGTTACAAGTAGCACAGATAAAAAGTGCCCAGCCAATAAAGTCATGACAGAACTTCCCTTCGAAGTCTCAGGGATAGCACTCTGGGCTCCTGCTCTACCTCAGTCCTTTGTCCTGTCCCTGTCATCCCTGCCCTTAGTGCATCAGCCTCTGACTGGACGCCATCTTCCTGAAACACAGCACAGTTTCCACATCCAACTCATTTCTCACCCCTCCCATAGGCGCACACAGCACCCATGGCTTCCAGGGCAGTTCCTAAATAAACTGCTCTCCTTTCCCAGCTCTTGGAGATTACTGTGGATTTGACCATGGTCTTCCTAGGCCCTCCATATCACTGCTGCTGCTCGGCTTAACATCCACACACACAGCATGACCTGTGGCCAAACTGCACCCAGGTAAAGCAATGCTCACCTAGAAACAACTAGGCTTTGTGGCTGGGCTTGATATCCTTCCCCCCACACACACACACTTCTGTTCTTCTGCTACTCAGTCCTCTCTCCACAGGTCAGGGACAAATTCTAATTTCCAACAGACAACTTATTTCTGCCACAAGACAAACAGAAACTGGCTAAGGGACTTGTCTCTTCTCCTGTGACCGCAAATAACTATGCTACAATCTCATGGAGAGAGGAGGTAGGGCTAAGACTAGAAAGCAGAGATCTGCCATTGAGGCTCAAGCCAGCCAACCTTCTCACTGCAGAACCTTCCTCAGGATATTGAGCCTTCTCAGAAGCCCTGATGTTGGAAAATAGGAGGCAGTTCACCCAATGCTTTTTGGCGAGGAGGATAATGGGGAAACAGGTATGCTGTCAGGCAAACCTGAATCAATGTCTCAGCTCAGTATTTATTGGAAAGCTTACAGCAAGCCACTTATATCTGTTCCGTGAGAAGGTAACTGTACCTCTCCCACAGTCACCCTGAGGATTAGCTGAACAAACAGCACACAGTGTGCCTTCAAATAGCACACAGTGTGCCTTCAGTTTGTGTTAACTGTCAGCGCTGTTACCAGCAAGGGGAAGGGAGGCAACAAATACGCAGATACCATTCTCTGATTCCACTGTGTTTAGTTGCCAAAGCAACTAAAAAGGAAAAAAAAAATGGCGAAGGTGTCCCTGTCACCCAGATACGTGTTGGCTGGAGCCATATGGCATTTCTCAGCTTTCTCTTCATCACTCTTTCACCTTTTTTTTAGCTCCCATGGGGATAGCGTGCATCACTAAGTGATACTGTAAGATATGACCAGGGTCCTTTTCCTTATGGATCTGAGGACTTTAAGATGCAGAATATCTGCAGAGTAACTATGGTGAACGGGGTTGGGGGTAAGCTGAGGACTAAAGTTGGAATCTTACAGTGGGTCCTCTAAGGGTAAAACCAACTTCTCAGGACACACCTTTTCTCGAAAGCAAAACAAAGGCTAAACAAGCCCCATAGAGAAGGAAGGAACTGTGCCAAGATTAGCCGCCTCCCAGAGGATGAGAGGGTACAGGTGCCACAAAGACAGACTGTCACTTAGGAGGCTGGGAAGCCTCGAACCTTCCACCCTGCCCCACACTGGACAAGTCTGTGGACAGTCATGCCTGGACCCTGCCAGGGGTAGCCGCAACTTGTCTGAGACAAATTGCTATTGAAATTTCAGCTGTTTCTATCTGTTGATATATAAAAACCTTCAAAACCACTATCCAATAGATGTAAACATATTTGTCCGAAATAGCACAACATATACTATCAAGTAAAGAGCCATCAGTGAGTTTTGTCTGAAGACACAATCGTAAGATACACTTCATCTCCCCCAGACACTCAGGCACACTGAGATGAGTAAGTAACTCCTAGCAGAATCATTCTAACAGACCCAGGCTGGAAACACCGCAGATGTCCCCACACAGGTACACAAATAAATAAAATAAGATAGACCATAAATTGGAATATTATTCACCAGTGAAAAACTTGCATGAACTATAACATAGGTTAACCTTGAGTGGACTTCAAAAACATTACGCTCAGGAAAAAAACTACACACAAAAGAACAGAGACATTGTCGTTTCTCTATGTCTATGCGTGATGCCCACACAAAGTCAATCTACAGAGGTAGGAAAGAGATTTCTGACTGACTGGAATGAGGTAACTTGAGGTGACTGCAGATGAGCTCAAGGGATATTTTAGGGAACATGCAATATTTTTACACTATGGTGTTAGCTACACATTTCTGAGATTCTACCAAAAGTGTCAATGAGCTGCTCACACCTGTAATCTCAAGGGGCTAAGGCAGGGGGATCACTATGCATCTGAGGACAGCTGAGCTACAATGAGAGACCCTGTCACAAACAAAACGAAACTAGAAAGTTAAAGGGCTATATACTTAAAACAAGTGCATTTTATGGGACATGGTTTGTAAAACCTCAATAAACCTGTTTTTAAAAATAAAACAGGGAGGGAGTTCAATAAATTCCAGATAAACTGTTAAGTCTTTTTTAAAGCTATGGCAAGATACATTAGTACACACTTGGAAAGCAAGTCCAGAGGATTCTACAGAACAGCGGTGGCACTGATGCCCTCTGAGGGGATAGGACCTGGCAGAACTGGTCACTTCCTGCCTTCATTTATTTCACTATTCTGTCGTTTTTTTTTTAAAGGCTCATTTGTTTTTTATTTATGTTTATGTGTGTCTGTCTGCATGAGTATACGCGTGTGTGCACTCAGTGCAGCTGGAGCCAGAACAGGGCATGAGATTCCTTAGAGCTGGAGTTACAGACAGTTGTGGGCCACCCAAGGCTGGTGCTGGGAACTGAACTCAGGTCCTCTGATAAAGCAACAAGCATTCTTAATGCCGAGCCAGCCCTGCACTCCTCTCTTCCTGTCTTCCTTCATAGCCTCCTTCTCCCCTCCACCTTTGCTTTCTAAAACTGAGGTCAAACCTACAACCCGCTTGTCTCACTTCCTTTGCACTAGGATCGCTAGCATGTGTCCGCACGACTCACTTTCATTTTGCTCTCTTTACGGTCTCAGCCTAGTCCTTATTTTGTGTTTGTTGTTGTGTTTTGTATGCTGGGAATTGAACCTAGAGCCTCAGGCATGTTCTACAGCTGAGCTAGAACCCCGCCCTCTTTTTGGCTTTTTTTTTTTAATTTGAGGCGGGGCTATCAAAGCTGGTCTTGAACTTACTCTACAGCCCAAACATGGCCTGAACTTCCCTTGCTTCAGCCTCACAAATAGCTGGGATTATGCACCTGACTCATCAGGCTCAGCTTGATTTATTGGCTGTATGTTGAAGCATTTCATCAATAAAAGGTTGTGAGAAGACTGAGTAATAGGTTTATAATCTAAAAATGAACACCCAGGTGCTGGAAGTGAAGCTCAGAGCTACTGCTTAGTCTTAGCATGTACACAGGGCTAAATTTGAACATACACACACACACAGACACACACACACTCACTGACACACAGACACACACACAGACACACACACACACACACACACACACTGTAATAAATAGGTAAATAATAAGGAGTTACTGAAAGTTGACTGCTCTAATAGTGCCTGGTCTCAGCTAAAGATAGCACATCTGGTCACAAGCTGTATGGAATCCCTAATTCTCCAGGCTCTACCACAGCCTGGAAAAAAAAAAAAAAAGTTTGCAAACCACCCAGCTCTGTCTTTCTCTCATTCCAAGATCCCCAGGAGAAGTGTGACTAATTCTGCTTCCCAGCCACCTTGAAGCTGAGGAGAATGAGCAAGCCCTTAGTGCAGTTGTCCTCAACCTTCCTAATGCCGCAACCCTTTAATGCCCTCGTGTTGTGGTGACCCAACCATATAATGATTTTTGTTGCTACTTCATAACTGTAATTTTGCTACTGTTATGAATCATAATATCATTATCGGTATTTTCCAATGGTCTTAAGCAACCCCCATGAAAGGGTCATTCAACATCCCGCCAAAGGGGTCACAACCACAGGTTGAGAACCACTGCCTTAGAACAGTTTGTCACCGGTATATACCATCTTGGGATACTACATTTTACAAAGCCAACAGCTTGCAAAGTCTTCAAAGGCTGGTAAAATAATCTGATTATCCCCAGCCAAGATACAGGGCATCAGGAAGTCCTGATGGATATGGGCAATCCATTTCTCTGCATTTCTCTGAGCTCAGACTCTGGAAGGTCTGCAAATTTAAGCCGTGGGTTTTTTATTTATTTATTTATTTGTTCTGTTGTTGTTGTTGTTTTAACGTCTTATCGAAGTATAAACAGACATACGGGAGAGGGGATATACTCTATGTGGCATTTTTATAAAGACTCCTGAGTAACAAGGACAAATTCTGCTCCTTTACAATGCATTGCTTTTCTTCTCCCAGGCAGGGGTAATGAAGGAACCTACAACGGTCTATAAGCCACAGTGGTTTCATTCCCCTTAAGTTCTAGATAAGGAAGTGTAGGTAGAAGCCATTGCCTCCCAATCCCAAGAGATGCTCCCACATCAGATGGCACCACCTCATCTCAGGGAACAGGGGCTGAGAGCAGCCCAGATTACCCTCCCAGGAAGATCACCATCGGCACTAAAGAGAGCTAGAGCCATCTCCATGTGTCTACAAGCCCAGAAGGGCAAGAAGTGCGGTTTGGTTTTTGTTTGGTTTGGCTTTTGTTTTTTTACTGATGTGAACCCAGTGTCTAGTGAATAGTAGACACTTGATGTCTTCTAAAATAAATGTTGATGGGCTGGAAGAGCGAAGGTGAAGGCAAGAGCATCCTAGAGAACCAGTCTACAAGGCAGAAATCCCAGGGCCTGGGAAAGGGTGGCGCTCGCTCGCTCAAACGGGCCCTGAGGGCAATAGAAAGGCACTCACTTCTCTTTGGTCATGCAACTGCATGCCAGGCCAAACTGCATGTCAGTGGGATTGGAGGCTCACTTTCTAACCTGGTGTCCTTGTACAGGGGACTGCCTGCACAGCCAACACCAGTGTCCTGTGTTGTGCCACAGCTTCACTTTGAGGTCATTGGAAAGTCCTACTTTCCTTGTCAGGCTTCTGGCTCAGTTTGTCTACAGGAAAGGCTGGCCAGGAAAAAAAAAAGCCCTGGAGAGAGATCCTTACAGTCAATAGACATCTGCCAATAGATGATAAAAACCAAAAGCCCCAATTTCTATGCCTTTGAAAGGAAATGTAGAGTCTACCTCTGTTCACTTTATCAGCTCCCCACACATACCCCAAGAGAAAAATCAAGGAGGCAGAAGGAAAATGAAGACCGTCCTCCTGCACTGTGTTTCTCAAACAAAAACCCTTACATAGGTTTCACACATGGATACACTTACAATATTGCCTCTCTGCTCTTCCGTCCCCTCCAACAACTGCTGACTGGTCTTCATCCACTCACCTACCAACAACCTGTATCCACATCCCAGAAGGAATCCAACCAAAGCAGAAATCTGATCATGTCACCTCTCTATTCAAAATCTCAATGGCCATCCACCCTTAATCTGGTCAGTGCTGAACAGAGAAGGAACTGTATATGGTGGGAGGCAACACACACACACACACACACACACACACACACTCAGGGTAAGACCTCTGCATCCAACACCCCCACCCCATTTGCCACTGACTTAGAAAAAATCTGTTCCTTTCTTTGGGCCTCATGGATCACAAGAGAGCTATGGAGAAGGTGGTTCCAGGGTTTAAAGGCACAGTGGCTTAGATTTCCGTGAGACCAAAGAGAGGCTGCCTCCCTCCCAGATTAGGGTTGGAAAAGATGGAATCTAATGGGGAAGCTGGAGCTGGAAATGCTAACCTGCCCCTGCGCCCCAGGTCTCTTTACTTTGATTGTTGGTTTACATGCAACACAGGATAACACTGAAAACATACATAATGTGATACAAATAGAAAGGGAGTAAGTTTGCCTCCCAACCACCCAGATCTCCAGTTTATCCCCTCAGAAATATTAGATTCTCATTTTCTTTGAACCAGGACAGTTCAAGGGGACACTTTTAAACAAATCTTGGTGTGTGTGTGTGTGTGTGTGTGTGTGTGTGTGTGTGTATGTGTGTGTGTGTGTGTGGTGTGTGCATGTGTGCACACGGCAATAACTTGTGGAGTGAAGGATGAGAAACCCAATCCTCTTACAGTATGTAGCAAGTTTCCTACAATGATTTCTCCTCATTAGTCGCCCCGTAGCAGGAGACACGGTCCATTTCTATGTCTCTTTGATCTCTGCCCTGAGTTCTCTGGCCTTCTCTGGAATCGGGGGATTCTATAAGCACAGATGAAATCGAGATACAATCTCTGCATGTCCGGCAGAGGGACTTGTTTATGAGTTTGGTGATTTCCAACATGGTCTCAAAGCTGCGAGTTTCCTTTCGCTTTGGAAATGAACACAATCCTGTAAGTAGCTGCTGTTTCTCAGGAAGGTTTTGCTGGATGAATAGGAATCGTGGTCAGATGTTAGTAGTCAACTGAAGGGAAAAACTCTGGATCCCAAGACAGAAAACCCAGAATTGCATGCAAGTGTCAGAACTGCTTGGCTGTGGCAGCGTTCTCCTGGGATCTCAGGTCTTGGACTGAGAACGACCTCGAAGGCTTCTCTGCTTTTGGGCCCTTCTGGCTTGTGTTAGGTCTTATTGGCAACTTCCCTGGTTCTCTGGCTTGCACACAGCCTAGTCTGGGACTTTCTGCCTCTACTTTGACATTCCCCAAGTGAATCCTTCCTAGAATGTGTATCCACTTGTTCAGTCTACTCAGAGAACACTGCCCAACACCATCACTCAGGTGGCCTGAACACCAACCAATAGGTATCTCTTAGAACAGTGGTTCTCAACCTTCCTAATGCTGCAACCCTTTAATACAGCTCCTCATGTTGTAGTGATTCCAACCATAAAATTATTTCATTACTACTCTATAACTGTAATTTTGCTACTGTTATGAATCATAATATAAATATCTGATATGCTGCACATCTGATATGGGACCCCAGGGGGTCTTGACCCACAGATTGAGAACCACTGTTTTAGAAGTATCTATTCTCAGCAGCTTTTTCCTTTCCTTGCCATATCTGCTTGCTGCCTCCAACCACAGAAACAGACAGCCTCTACTGCTCACCTGGAGGCGGAGCCCCAGGAGAATAGACTGTGTGAGGTATGTTTGAAACTGTGACAATGACCAGAATACTAAATATCTCCATTAGCCCAAAGTGAAGGCTTACACTGCCCCAGAGTCGCTATGCAATACAGACTCCCTCATCATCTCTCTGAGGCTTCTCAGAATCCTCTCCCACCTGCTTCTCATGCCACAGGCTGAAAAAGCTGAACATCTGGACCAGATGCCTGATGTACGATAGCTGAGTGCATTCTGGGAAAATGGCGCTAACAAGCAGAAGCCAGTGGAGATCTGACACTCCGTAGGGTCACAACAATCCTAGCAACCATCCTGGGAAAAGTACCCTTTCTGATCTAATGGAGGACTAAATGAAGGTACAGAGGAGCTAGACACTTGTCAAAGCCACTGACTAGGCCACCTCGTTGGTCACAAGAGCCTACATGGGAGAGTGGCTAGAGCACTTACTGACACACAAACGGATATTCAAAGAGTGGTGTTTCCACGCAAGCATTCAGCCTTGTAGAGGAAACGCTTTCAATACACGTTATCAGAGAGATGAATCTTGAAGAACTACCAAGGAAGATCCACCAGTTACAAGAGACCAGACCCACAGAGAATCTACTCCTGTGCTGTATCGGGAATCATCAGACTCACAGAGGTCTGGGCAGTGGGGAAGACAGCGCACTATGCTTTGATGGGGATGGGGATGGGGTTTCAATTTTTCGAGCTCTAACAGCCGTGGAGATGGCACGCGTGGCTGGCCAATATTATGCATGTACTCAATACTCTCAATACTGACCTGAAACATGGAAAGGGGTGAAGATGGTAAATTTCGTGTTCTGTGTATTTTACCACTATAAAGATTTTTGATAAGGCTGGCAATTGTTATATAATTCTCCCAAATGCAAATCCAGATTTCTTAAACCATACCCCAGATCTAGGACCAAATGAAGACATTGCTGCCTCAAAAATAAATCAAGCTGAAGGAAATCTTATAATAATAATATAATAAAAGTTACCATGGCCCTGTGGTGTACTTCAGAGTCATGTCAAAATTCCAGTTTGTTGCTTTTTTTTTTTTAAGCATTTAACATCTTTATTTGTTTATGTATTAGTGAATGTAGACGTGCATGTGTGTGGCAGCCAGAGGACAACTTGCGGGAACTGGTTCTCTCTTTCCATCATGCCCCAAGGACTGAACTCCTGTCATCGGGTTTGGTGGCAAGCACCTGTCTCCACTGAACCATCTCACTGGCCCCAAGAGTGCTTCTTGGAGGCCTTTGCAGGAGGTGTATAGCATTCTCATGGCCCTTACCGGGGACAAGACTGTGGGTTTCAAACCAGGTTTCACAGTTCGATCAAAGTCCAGTTTCTCTAAAACAGGAGATGGGGTACCACAGTGTGGACCTGGAGTGTCCCCAGAGTCTGTTGTGTTAAAGGCTTGTTGCCCAGCTTCATGCCACTGAGAGGCCATGGTGCCTTTAAGAGGCCCAGGAAACTAGGAGGCCATGGAGCATTTAAGCCAGCTTTGAGGGGAACAGCTTGGTCTATCACAGTCCCTGTCATGATATGTTACTTTGTAACAGACCCAAAAAAAGCCATGAACCTAAACCAACCATGGCTTGACACCTCTAAGTCTGTGAACCAAAATAATCTTTTTCTCCTTTTTTATATATTTATTAATTCTTTGAAAACTTTCATATAATGTCTTTTTGTCATATTCACCCTCAACTCCTTCCCTTAACTCTTATGTCTGCCCCGCCCTCCCACCTTCCATAATGCTTTGCTGCCATTATTTTAAATATTATTCAGAACCCATCAAGTCCAATTTGTGCTACTATATATATACTCCTGGGTGTGGGGTAGGGACCAGCCATTGGAGCAGAGTCAGCCTGCCGGGATCCATACTCTTAAAAAGTACCCCAGTTTTCCATCCCCCAGAAGCTAACTATCTGTAGCTCCTCAGCTAGGGGTGGGGCTCATGAACCCCTTCCCGATCTGTTCAAGAATGTTGATTAGCTTGACCTGCACAGGCTCCTGTGCGGGCAGCCACTGCTGTGAGTGTGTACGTCCTGTCATGTCCGGATGATACTATTTAGAGCAGCGATTCTCAACCTTCCCAATGCTGCAAACCTTCACTACAGTTCCTCATGGTGTGGTGACCCCCAACCATAAATTATCTTCATTGCTACTTCATAACTGTAATTTTGCTACTGTTATGAATTATAATGTAAATATCTGCTAGGCAAGATATCTGATATGTAACCCCACTGCTTGAGAACTGCTGATTTAGATCTTATTCCCCAGACCTCTGGCTTTTATAATCTTTCCAGCCCCTCTTCCTTTATGGTCCCTGAGGCTTGAGGAGGGAGTGTGTCACAGATGTCACATTTGTGGCTGAGCATCCCACAGATATTTATTCTCTCTTCTTGGACCAGCTGTGAGTTTCTGTATTAACCACCATCCCCTGCACAAAGAAACTTTTCTGAGAGGCCTGGGAGCTTCACTAACCAGGGTTTGTAGCACGGTGGAACAGCTGAGTAATCTAGAACCGCCCAAATGCCCATGGCCTAATCTCAAGGTCAACCTAGTCTCCACCCTGGGTTTGCAGCTTTCTTTACCTTTTCTGTCTTTAAATTGATTGTCTTGTTATTTGTCACAGCATGGAATGGTGACTGACACAGGGGGTCTTCAAAGGGCTGCTAACCTCAAAGGGCATTGAAGGGTAATACCTCAAATGTTTAAGGAAGGACAGTTATACGCTTGAATGAACGCAAAAGGAAGAATATACATTAGTAACTGCACCTTGACAGAAAGAGACTTCACTGTGCTGGAATCACCTGTGCCCCCCTCCTCTTACCATGTTCCTGACTTGAAGCCAAATAGCCAAGAGGGTCACAGAGGCCACATTGGGATGGGAGAAGAAAAGACCACAGTGGCTCAGAGGAAGCACCCTCACCTGAAGTTCTTCCCCATGCATCAAGCCACCCACAGTGTCAATGCCCCTAGGAGAAGAGGAGAAGGGAGTGAGGAGTTGGCCCAGTGATGGCAGGATACACCCTCATGTCTGTGAGAGAACATCCTGGGGCTCTTACCTTTGGGGCAGGAAGCCAAGCTTGTGCATTGTCGATTTCATTGGTTTTCATGGTATTTAGTGTAGCTCAGTGCATAGCTTGGACTTCAGATGTTATGACAGATGTCAGTCCTCTAGGAGGTTGATCAGTGTACCAAAGAGCCCAAAATGGTTCCCTTCTCTATGAGATGATTCCTAGAAAACACTGCTCAGTAACAGCCTACAGTCCAGAGAGTGAGACTGGTCACAACCATCCTACAAATGAACTTGGTGGAAGAGGCCACACTAACAGTTTGAATATGAACTGTCTGTCCCCCATGGGCTCATGTGTTTGAACATGGATGTACTGGCTGGTTTTACGTCAATTTGACACAAGCTAGGGTCAACATAGAGGAAGGAAGCTCAAATGAGAAAATGCCTCCATAAGATCTGGCTGTAGACAAGCCTGTAGGGTGCTTTCTTAATTAATGATTGGTGAGAGAGGGCCCATCCTATTGTAAGTAATGCCATGCCTGGGTTGGTAATCCTGGATTCTATAAGAAGGCAGGCTGAGCAAGCCATGGGGAGCAAGCCTACTGTACTATACTATACTGTGCCTACTGGACTGTGAGCAGCACTCCTCCGTGGTCTCTGCATCATTTCCTGCCTCCAGGGGCCAGCCACTGGGTTACTGTGGTAGGTATTGTTGTTTCCATTTACAGATGGGGCTGGGGTGGGATGAACTAACCCCACAGCTCCAGGACCTTCACTCTTTCTGTCTGCTGCTATGAGAAGAAGCTACAGACTTCAGAGATGCCCACATACCACCACCCCCCCCAGAAGCTAAGATCCTCAATGGAGTCTATATTGACTGTTCTTTCGCCACTGAAGATGCACTGCCCAGATTGTGAGGCCATGACCCAACCGCTGCTGTTTTAAACGCTTTGGGGGCAGGGCTCACCTCCCTCACTGCCAGTCAGCAGGCATCTTATGTGATCACTACATCCCCCCAACAGGAGCTGACTCCACACGGACACAGATGGTACCCTTGACACTGGGCTTAGCGTCTGTATCGCAAAATCCCAATCACTATCCTTTTGTGTCGAGGCATGCCGGGCATCTGTGCCAAAGCAAAGGTCACTAAATGAGTACAGAATCTCAAACCACATCCATCACAGACTCTTGAGACGATCAGCTAATCGGGCTGGAATCCTATGCCACTGAGAAGACAAGAGGAAAGTTCTTTCAAGAGAAGCTGGCTGGAAGAAAAGGGAAAGGCAGCGGCTACATTTCCTTATCAACCTGCTGCTGACCCCCCAGTCCACTGCTCATTTCCAGGGTTTCTATCTTACTCTGCAGCCTCATTCCTTCAAACACCACCTAGCATCACTCTGATGGCAATGCATGTCCTTTTGTTCCCAGTGTCTGAGTCTTACCCCTGAAATTCCCCAGCCCCATGGCCAGGCCGTGTAGCTGCCAGGCTGGACTTTGTCTTGCATGTAGCAGTAACTCTGTCTAGAAGACCCTGTTAACAGATCACTGTAGACTGGGCCTCTAGCTATGGTGCCTGCTTTTCCTGAGTGTATTTCTCATTGCCTTCTAGAGTTAGTTAACAATGCCTAGCTCTGGCCAATGACCCTTCCACTTTAAACCTTCTGTCTAGAGTCTGCTTACATGTACAATTAGAGATTTATCCTTCCAATCTCCTTCATCAAAACTGCTTTCTGAAGCCTTTGGGAATGGGTACTTGCTGCAGAAAGCCATCCTTGGGCACACATCAGTTGTACAGGACTGTCCTCAGACCCACATTTCCACCGTTTTGGGGAGCTCTGCTGGGCCTTCTGTCAGAAGATCACCATAGTAGGCCTATTGGCTGTTTACTGTCCCTCATAAAAGAAGGGGGAATGGAGACTCGTGGAACCCTCAGGTGTGTATCTAAACACACCTCCCAACCACTTGTATGCATTTCTGCCCTAATTGCACATGGTCTTGGGCAGGAGCTAGAGGATATAGATATGGAAGGTTGAGGTAATGGGGCTCCATCTATGCAGTCCTGAGGTAGCCACCATGCCTGTGGAATGCAGACCTTCAATGTAGCTACTTCAAGGCCACCTATGTCCCTGCCTCTAACTCATCACCATTGCTCTGTAATGAGGCCTGATGAATTCATTGATTACCTCAGGTGAACTTTGGTGGACTTGTACCTTAGGAAGAGGGGTAGACACTGCTTAAGTCTCTCACAGGAAGAGAAGTTTAGCAAGAACATCAAAAAGAAGTGAACTGGTGCTAAAGAGATACCAGAACCATTCATACCAGTGAAGATAAATCCTCTAATTGACCATCCAGGGAAAAGGAAATAAGGAAAACTGGGTGGTACATATTCACAACGGAAAACCATATGGTTTACAAGATGGGCAAATCCGGTGGGTATTGTATTAAGTGAAACATGCTAGGCAGAGAAAGACAAATATGGTGTGTTCTCATTCCTTTGTGGAATTTGAGAATATCGTTCTCAGAGGGAAACACACACACACACACACACACACACACACACACATACACACAGTTTACCAGAGGCTGGGGAGGGAGACTAAATAGAGGATAGAGGGAGATTGATAAAGTCCTAGTTAGACATAAGGGACATGTTTTTGTGTTCTTCTACACAGCTGGATGACTGAACATCAGCAGCTGCTCTAAAGCTTGTAGTTGACCACATCTTGACTGTTCTCATCACACAGGAATGATAAATAGTTCAAACGACAGGTACACCTAGAGTAACAAGGTATCCTGGTGAACTACGACACACTACATGCATGTTCTGAGACACCACACCACATGATTATCATAGGTAACCCAAAAGTGACATTAAAAAACATAAAAGTGTTTCAAAATAATGTTCCCCAACACAACCTCTTGACTACACTCAGTGTCTTAAGAAATTAGTTCCTCACCTCCATTACCATCATCTCTGCTGTCTGATGAAGCAATCTAGAACATCCATCAGTGTCTTTACTCCTAAGTGTTTGTTTTGTTTCCCATTACTCTGTAAACATGGGAGGAATAGAAGAATTCCACTTGACCTTGCATCTACTCTGTGGGGCTTCCTCTAAACCGCCTGCCCTACCAACAGGGTAGGAGTCAGTCTGACTGGCGTAGTTCTGTCAGTAATACAAATCAGTAGTATAGCTAAGGGGTCAAGGTTGACCTAAGTCAAGCTAATAAAATTCCCTTCACTAGAGGAGAGGAAAAGTTGGGGAAGGGGGAGGTAGAAGCAGAGGTCTTAGAGGTCAGTGGGCAAACATTGTCTACCATACATGGGCTTTACATATAAAACCAGATATTTTCCTGAAAAAGAAGAATGAAGCAGATGTGTAGAGAGATGAAAACAATGACAGCAAGCATAGTACTGTTATTGGGAGCAAACCAGGGCTCCCTAGCATTCCAATTCCTGGTCCTAGGCTATCCTGGGGCCATCTGCATTTATTACCTGCATTTTGCAGGGCAGCAAATAGCCATGGAGTAAATTCTCCTTGCACTGCCAACAGCTCCTGCTACATTCTACGGCATACAGTCTAAGTTCTGTCTAAAGCAAAGGCACATACTAGGTGTTCTGTGAACTCTTGGACATTGGTTGACCATATTCCTGATTCATCGCCACAGACTGAGATTCCAAAAGCTCCAGGGAGTCGTCCAGCTGCTATCTTCCACTAAGCACTTTGAAATAAAGACCTCTAACTAGGTAACTTCCCCATCAGTCACCTTCATGCTTAATTACACAAATACCACTCACACAGATGCCAGCTTCCAAACAACACTTTCATGCACCTATGCACATATCAGGACAATGTGCAGCAAGCACTGTGAGCATCTAACTCCCACCCCACCCCCGTCTTTTGCTCCAAAGAAGCTACAAATAATGAAAAAGAAATATGATTCAGCCGGGCAGTGGTGGCGCACACCTTTAATCCCAGCACTTGGGAGGCAGAGGCAGGCAGATTTCTGAGTTGGAGGTCAAGGCTAGCCTGGTCTACAGAGTGAGTTTCAGGACACCCAGGGATACACAGAGAAACCATGTCTCAAAAAAAAAGAAAGAAAGAAAGAAAGAAAGAAAGAAAGAAAGAAAGAAAGAAAGAAAGAAAGAAAGAAAGAAACATTCATAGTCATGAACCCAGAAACATCTCTGTGACAGCATTTAGTAGTCACGCAACCTGAACAAGGCATTCAACCTCTACCACGTTCATCCAGTAAAGACACTGCCACCCAGACCAACTGATCTGAGGGCAGAGCGTGAAGTCCCCGTCTAGGACTCTGCCATTTAGAACAGGAGCAATGTGCTGCAGAGTGTTTGTTCTAGAATGGCTGTGGGGATGGCAAACCCAGCTCATGAGTCAAAGCTGGGCCCCAGCTTGTTTTATAAATAAAGTTTTATGCAGCACAGCCTCATCCACTCATTTTCTCTAGTGGCTATGGATGTTTTTGCAGGACAATATGGTCAAAACAACCTCAAATATTTACTGTCTGGCACTTTTCAGAAGTTTGTGTATCTAGAGGATGCTAACAAGCATAGAATAAGGACAAAAGACTATATAAGTTAACAAGAGCAGAAAACAATTAAGTAGATTTATTTTTAATTTTTTACACATATGTTATACATCTATAGTGTGTGTGTGTGTGTGTGTGTGTGTGTGTGTGTGTGTGTGTGTGTCTGTCTGTCTGTCTGCGTGTGTGCGCGCATTTGTGAGTAGACAGGCAGGCCTGAAGACAACACTGAGGGATGGTTCTGTTCTCCCACCATGTGGGTCTAAGGGTCAAAGCTGAATCATAAGCAAGCAGCTTTGCTCACTAGCTACCCCACTGGCCTTAGCTTCCTTCCCTATAGGATTTATCGGTACCATTAAGAGATAAATAAAAGGAATGTCTCAAGAGGAAACTCACTAGAGTATTTCCTACACTCATCTGAACAGAGAGTCCTTGACTCAGTGATCTCTTAAGGGGCCAGTGGCCCAAAGTCTAAAGAGGTCCTCATCTGTCCATCCAAGACCAAAGTAGCTGATATGCACCATCCCTCCCCTAAAACCCCCCAACATCTTCCATATGCCAAGTGGTTTTGGGGTGCCTGGCTACTCCTGAGAACTGCCACAGTTCACAGAACCGTTCATGTCCATGGACGAAGGATCCTCTGATGCTTCAGTCCTAACACAAAGTCAGGCTGGGGCTAGAGGGATGACTCAGTGGTTAAAAGCACGGGCTGCTCTTCTTGCAGAGGGCCGGGATTGGGTTCCCAGCACCCACATGGTGACTCACAACCAACTGTTACTCTGGTTCCAGAGGATCCAATGCCCTCTTCTGGCTTCTATGAGTATTGCATGCATGTGAGGCACAACCATGCATGTGGGCAAACTGCCCATAAAATAAATAAATAGATAAACAAACTTTTTAAAGGTCAGGAAAATGAGAAGTCAGACTTAAATGATGATCCAGTAAAAAAAAAAAATTCCAAAATGGCCACCAGACAGCTATCCTGTGGACAGTCAGGCAAGTTGACCTACTATGTCTATATTTGAAACAATCACTTCTTTTTTTTTTTTTTTTAAGGTGTACATCATTTTATTCAGTAATGAATAACAATCTTTTGTTTGTAAATAAAAATATGCTTTAGACATGCTATGACATGTGACAGTCTTTCTTCTGAAACAATCACTTCTTTAATGACAAACCCAAGAACCCAGCAAGAACTGGCTATACCAGGCAGTGTTAGAAGGTGCCCAAGAACTTCAAAATCCCAAGTTGAACAGTTTTGGTCTGAGAATTCAAGAGACAGACACAGACCGACCGAAGTCCAGCCTGTCCCATCACAGAGCAGGGAAGCCGACCAGCAAAGCTGAGGTAGGCCTCCCGTCCACTGGACACCTGCTCTGGATTAAGTTCCTATGATTGCTGCCACCAAATTCCAAGCCTTTCCAACTCAAGCCAGCTCTCCCTTAGTTCCTCCCAGACAGGCTCCGAGGCCAGAATGGGCAGCTCTTAGAGAGGGTGGCACCTGAGCAGAAACACCCTCTCTCAGTTCTTCTCATTCTCATGTCCCACTTGAGACACCAGATGTGGGGAGAGGTGTCCTATACACCTCTATGTAGGCATTGCTGGTTGTATGGCTGGCCACTGGCGAACAACTCCACTCCTCTTTCTCTCTTGTAGGTTTAAGAAGGATGGAACTAAAAGTCTCATCCCTCTAACCCTACCTGGGTTAAGACATCTATGCAAAGACACCTTTCTGAGCCAGCAGCCAAGCTAGACCTACCCAAAGGCTGACAGCCACCAGACAACTCGTTAGCATACAAAAAAATCCTTTGAAAATTCCAAGGATTTTGGGTTGTGAGCCAGGAAAGAGACAAAGGCCAAATATATATGTCTCATCATCACAGAGCTTAGTGTGAAACCTGGGGCCTCTAAGCAGAAGCCCCGCACCCCAACTCCTCACCCTACCCCACCCCTGCCAGCTCCATATCTGCCGGCTCTTGAGAGCAACTGCTTGAGAGCAACTACACCAAGCCTCTTTAGTCCTAGTACCCCTGACCCTGCTAGCTACAGAGTCTCAGATCAAGGACAGTCTGCTAGCCCTGATAAATGAAAGACCGCCGTCTCTGTACAAATGGCTAAAGGAATTTGTTTCCAAAGGGGATGCTAGTGTCTTGCCCATCTCCAGACCAGCCCCACTGCACACAAGCCCTAAGGATGAAGAGTTGGGCCAATCTAGGAATAAATATTGGGTGCCTCGGAGCCACTCCAAGGATAGATCTACATGGGGCCATTTTTCTTAGATGAAATCACTAGGAATTGCTTGTATAGAAGCCACAGGGTCAATTCAGGAGCAGCTAGACAGGCACCCCTTCCTAGTGGACTCCCCACTGCCCGCACCATTGGGCAGACAAGCAACTACAGTTAAGGATGGCTCCCTAAATGGCTCCCACACTCCCCAAACTGATCCCGATGCCATACAGTGGCTACCACGTCGAGTCCAACAGGTACAGTAGGTCACATAAATGGGTAGAAAATGATGGCCAAGCAAGAGCTCAAGTCATGTGGCACCCAACCCTGGCTGAAGCTGCCCTGCAGCAGTGCCAGGCCAGCGCTGCCAGACCCCTGGCTCTTTACAAAAGGTGCCGGAAGGCCAGGATTTTATGTGAAATCTTCTCAGTTTTACATGTTGGCATCAAATTCGCATTTTTAAAAGACACAGCCTAGGCCAAATAAAACATCTGAGTCTGCACTTGGCCCACGTGCTGTCTGACTAAAAGCTC
>JADRCD010209323.1:52654-66657 GCA_019843815.1 Montemys delectorum | reverse complement strand
AGTCTGGGCTTGGGGCACAGGAATGGATTTCTCTATGAGTGAGGATTTTCAGTCTAATAGGAAGACAAGGGGAGCCCAGGACTACAGTGATCTGGGCAAAGACATTCACCTGATAGTGTGCACCAATATAGTGATTTATTGCTTCTATAGCCATGTGAGTTACCAAGTTCAAAGGGGGGGAGAAGAAAGTGACGAAAATAGCTCATCCGGGAGTGTCTTCCTTCTCTCTCTCGTCCCTTGACTTCTAGGCTCAGGCTTCAAGCCATGAGCTCTGCCTCATTCCCTGCTGGCCCCCTGGGCTGCAAGAGGCTCACTAAGTATGTGTCTCTGAAGGCTGTTGGGGGTGCCCTTCCTCTGTGTCCCTGTTCAGTTCGCTGCCGAGGCCCACGTTCTCTGACTGCCTGGCCACCTGCACAGTATCTTCCTGGGGTTTTGTCTCAGATTGGGCCTCAGATCGTGCCTCTTCCCTAGGCTCCAACTTGGTGGCGGACTTCTTATCAGAACCAGGTTCAGGGGTCCATGAGGGCTCAGTGGCCCGGGAGCTTTCCCCCTCCTTGTTGATGGCTCCAGAGGACAGACCTCGTGCCTTGGGCTGCACCCAGCAGTGGCTAAGGATCTCATCAATGTGCAGCCGCCGGTTGACATCTGGCTGTAACATTCGGTAGATGAGGTCCTTGCACTCACCAGTCAGGTGTTTAGAGCGTGGAAAGTTGACTCGGTGCTCCTTCTGGATGCGCAGCATCTTTTTTATGTTGGAGTCATCATAGGGCATGGAGCCACAGACCATGATGTAGAGGATCACACCCAGGCTCCAGATGTCATACACCTTGGGCTGGTAGGGGATACCCTGCAGCACCTCGGGGGCCGCATAAGCTGCTGACCCACAGAAGGTCTTGCTTAGTGTCAGTCGACCACTATCATCCCGTAAACAGCGCTTAGAGAAGCCGAAGTCAGACAGTTTGATGTTGAAGTCCTTGTCAAGCAGAAGGTTCTCGCATTTGAGGTCTCGGTGGACGACATCCAGGTCGTGGCAGTACTTGATGGCCGAGGAGAGCTGGTGGAACTTCTTTCGAGCATCATCCTCTTGCAGGGCTCCTCTGGTTTTGATGAATTCAAGGAGGTCACCCTGGACCCCAAGCTCCATGACAATGTAGACCTTGCCATCTGATGTCTCAAAGATCTCATAGGTCTTGACAATAGAGCGGTGGTTTAGCATGGCCAGAATCTCAATCTCCCGGGGAAGGAATTTCTCCAGGAAGTCCGTGGGGGCTTTCTTGCGATCGATGATCTTGACCGCCACGTTGAACTTCAGGCGCTCAGAGTAAGCGGATTTGACTTTGGCATATGAGCCCTCTCCCAAGTTTATCCCCATGATGTAGCCTCGTCGCTTGAGGACGGCAGCGTCATCCATGGTGCCGGGAGTGCCCAGTGCCTCTGAGGCTGCCCTCTACATCCCTGCCAGACATGGGCCAGCAGTGTCCTCATTTACACTATGGACAGAGAGTCCTCTGAGCTGGCCAGGCCTGCTGTCCCTGCCTCCTAAGAGGCCCAAGACTCTAGCATGGAACATTCAGCACTGTCTCCCGGGTGACTTCAGTGGGTGAAGTCACAAAGGAGTAAGTAATGCCCTGGGGGAAATGCGGCTATTGCCTGGGGGGCTTGGACTTAGAACCTGGAAGGCTCTGCCAATGTACTGGAGCCGACTAAAAGTGGACAGAATGGCTTCATGCTTGGCTCCAGACTGAGGTAAGGAGAGGCTTATGAGACATAGAGGTTTCAAATCCTCGAAATTGAAATGTTCTACAGTGGCATGGCTCATTATTGTAAACCAGGTCCATCCAGGGGACCCAGTGTGGGTGGTCCTGTCAGTCAAGCGTCCCAGCTGGAAATAGAAGATACCCTCATGCAAGGATAGTAGGAGGAACTCTTGATATAGGGGTGCTTTATAAAGGTTGGAGCAAAATGTAGGGAACCTTGTAGGTGATGCAGTTCCCAAAGGTAGTAGCAGACTCCTGACTCACATGGTAGGGTAGGGAACAGAGAGGGCCACCCTGACAGTAACCTTTGTTAGAGGAGAAACGCCTATCTCAGTGACTCTACAGGCCAGTGGTAAGGAAGCCGCCAGCCATTCGTGAGACTGCAGCCCCTTCAGCTCTTAATGCTGTCTACACAGGCAACCCTCAAAGTCACTGAGAAGGGTGACTTCAGTGGGTGAAGTCATAAAGGAGTAGTGCCCAAGGGAAGTGAGGCTATTGCCCGGGGTGCCTGGACTTAGAATCTGGAAGGTCTGCCAGTGTGCTGGAGCAGAGTAAAGGTGAACAAAACCGTTTGCGCTTGGTTCCAGCCTGAGATAAGGGGGTTCATCTTTTAAAAGACCACTTGTGAATGTGTGTTTGGCCTACTTAATTTCTTTATCTCCTGGTGGTGGTGGTAGGTTAGGGAGTTAACACTGTGCTTTCACTGTACCACTCAGCCAGACTTCTCACTTCCTATCCTGCTCTTTTCTCTTCCAAACCTTTCCTGGACTCTTAACGGTGGCTCTGCAGGGGGACAGTTGGCAGGAAGTCTGCGCTTGGCTGAGTTCCCTCCAAAGGACCTGTCCAACTCATAGCTCTGCCTGAGCTCCCAGGGCAGATTTGCAGTGGGGGTGGGTATGGGAGAAGAAGGCTAGGCCTGGATCTTATACTGAGTACTGGGAATGTGCCATAAGATTATCTGAGTGCCAAGGGCAGCCCTGGACACCTGAAGCCCTTTGCTTCTGCCAGCAAGGGGCTCCCCCTCAGTTGTGACAAGATGCCCAACATCTTGGGCCAAGACCTGGGAAAGTTGGAATATGTGATGGCTTGACCTTGACTTTATCTACCTATAACGAGTTAGCATCTTTCACTCACATGGCTCCACGTACCTATCATAGGTTGGAATCCTGGGACTTTGGTATCTATCATAGGTTGGAATCCTGGGACTTTGGTATCTATCATAGGTTGGAATCCTGGGACTTTGGTGGAGGGGCAATAAGAGTGAGTCAGATAGGCTGGAGGTGACTGGCCTTTCCCACCTTTCACTTCCTTCCCCTGAACAGTTCATTCGCTGTCTGTCCTTCCACGTTCATGCTGTTCATGAAGGCAAGTGCGAGTTTAGCATGTGGAGCCTTGTTCCCAGGCTTTAGCCCTGTCTCTCTGCCTGGGCTTTTTTCTCCATTGTATAGACAGCTCCTTCCCTAGATATGGTCCAGAGACTCTTTGTTATTCTGACACCCATTAAGCTATTTCCTCCTCTGTTGATATTCTTTGCGTCGTTTCCCCATCGACAGAGCCTGCTGGTCCTTTATTTTCGCTAGAGCTCTTCACTTTCTTCACAGCATTTAGAAGACCACTTTAGGGAATATGTTGGCACTGGGACAGACCTGTGCCTCCAGGAGTAAAGATCATTCGGGTCCAGCTATACCTCCTCAATTCTCTAATCCCGGATCCCCACTCCTATCTGCCCCAGACCCTGGCGCCAGCACTGTCAGTCCCTGTGGCTCTACCAGCCCTAGGGACCCCGTTGGGTACCTCGCTGCCAAGGCTGCGTCCCCCGCTCCCGAGTCCCACCTCTCGGTTCAGCCAATGGCACGCCTCATTTCCTGTTGGCCCCGCCCCTGACCCCGCCCACCGCCGCTCAGTTCCTAGGCTCACGCCCCGCCCCGCGTCTGGAGCTCCCTCCGCCCCCCCACCCCCGCCCAGCTCGGCGTTCATTGGTTAGTGCGGGCTGGAGGCGGGGTGGCGCGGGCCGGAGCAGGACGGCCGCCATCTTGCGCGAGCCGGAATTTCATCCCGCTCCTGCGGCCTATAGTGCGCGCTAGTCGGTGGCATTCTTTTGCCGCGGCCCAGCTGGATTCCTCGCCTGCCGCCCTTCTGCCCCAGGCCGGAGTCCGGCTTTCACCCTCTCCTCTCGGCCAGGTCCGGCCTCCCCGCGGGGTCACGCGGCTGCCCCGGGGACGATGAACGGAGGATAAATGGTGCCCAAGGCAGACAGCGGTGCCTTCCTGCTGCTCTTCCTGCTGGTTCTCACTGTCACCGAGCCGCTGCGGCCAGGTGCGCGGCGCTGAGGGTGGGGGCGCGGTCGGGGGTGGGGCTGCGGACGTCCGTTCACCCGCGGCTGCTGGGCTCCACAGCGCCTCGGCCGGGCACAGGCGAGGCCTGGCCGCGGGCCCCGGGCGTCCCCTGTCCCGGCACAAATTGGAGTGTACCGGGGTTCGGAACCTCGAGGATGTCGCCTTTAGACCCACGTCCACCGAGCGCCGCGTGCTCTGGGACCCACTGGCCAGGAGCTGCGTCTCCGGCGCACCCTTCTGCCGGGCTGAGTGGTAGTCTGGGAAGCAGCTTGTGGAGGCACCTGGTGCCCAAGTGTCCGCTCAACTGTGGCCTAGTGCCAGCGTTTCAGCCCTGGACAGCGATGGCTGGCTGCTTATTGCCAGTTAGTGAAACGCTGTATCACAGAAGTCCGGCCCTGCCCAAAGGAGGTACTGAGAGTAAACGGAGCACCGTGTGCAGGGGACAGAGTCCTCTCAGCGGTGCCTGGCACTTAGTGCTTTGTGTGGTGTAATTAACTACTTTTGGTACTCCCTTGGAGTTTTGTGTGGTGGGTAACCTTTTTCTACTTATTTCAGATACTTCTGAACTGTGCCAAAACAAACAAACAAACCCTCACTGCTCCCCACTTCCCAAACAAAACAGGGTCGATTTATCCAGCAGGCACAGGAATACCAGTACAGCCTAACTGTCCCTTTAGGAATCTGTGGGAAAGTTTTTACAGCAGGGATATCTTATCTGTGAACTTTCAGAGACTCCTCTCTAGACTAGGGCAGTGGTAAGTAGAGCTCTTAATGCTTTTAGCAGAGAAGGTTCCCATGCAGGAGTGCCCAAGGCAAGTCTTCCATGGGTGACATCATAGCTGGGTGTTAGAACAGGTGGGTGCACCCTCAGCAGTGTCCTAGCCCAGCTCCCATCCTGCAACGTATTTCAATGCTTGGCTTTGTGCTTTTGTCCCATGTGAAAATGTCTGCCAGAACCTCAGTGACCAACACTCAACAGAGTGTTTCCCTGGGTTCCAGGAAAGGAGCAACCAGCTGCTCTACATAGTGGGCTGACCAGTCGTAAGGTAGCCTGCTAGGAATCCTTGTGGGTAGGATTCTCTTGTTGGGCTAGTGGGTTTGTGGGTTCTTATGGCTTATATCTTGGTAAATAAGTTTGTATACCTCTGCATCCAGTGAACCCATTCTGATTCTTGGATCCAGTTTTGCAGGTGAGGTCCACACATACCTGCCTTACAGGTGTCCGATGTCCCTAACCGTTTTTTCCCTTGCCAGTCTGTTCATATATCCTGCCAGCTGGCTGAGAGCAGTTCAGAAAGGACATGTGAGTTCTTGGCTGCCTGACCAACGATAGAGGTATTCAAATGCAGAGAACACAACCCTCTCTTTAGAAGAAGAGAGCAAATATGAATTCTTCAGTATATTCCTGTGTGTTGGGCATCCCTGGGCAGATGACAGAGGCTGTCCATGTGTGCATGTGCAGCAGGGGAGCCCTCATACAGCCTAAATGGGACATACAGTGGAAGAGGCTCCAGTAGAGAGAGTGATGTGATGTTGAACCCGTGGCTTTCTCAGCTGGAGCTCCCAGTTGTGTCTTAAGTTGTCCTGCAGAACCTAAGCACCCTAATGTCCCTTGACATGGGCAGCAAAGACAGGGATTGCTGTCCTTTTTTTTCTTGTGTGCTATTATGTCTCTTTATACATTCATCATATCTGTCCTGGGAGTGTTGAGCATAGTCTTCGTAGCTGACTTTTGCAAAACAAATGTCCCAGTCTAGATTTGCTTGCTTCCTTTCAAGGTCCTG
This sequence comes from Montemys delectorum, assembly GCA_019843815.1. NCBI lineage: Eukaryota > Metazoa > Chordata > Mammalia > Rodentia > Muridae > Montemys > Montemys delectorum. The sequence goes on along the minus strand of JADRCD010209323.1, from coordinate 60,780 downwards.
GGTCTGAACCATACATGGGTGTAAGGAGGATAATAGTTAGAACCCACCTCTTAGGAGGGAGGCAGGGAGTTCTCCTCTTGCTCCCACCCAGTGTTGTGAGGGAGAGTCTGTGTATGCAGGGTAAATCTTTCAGTGATGATGAGGAGAGGCAGAGTGTGGAGTTGAGCTTGACTTGTCTAAACTCTTTTTTCTATTATTTTGCTTTTGTGGTGCCAGGTAAACCAACCCAGGGCCTTGTGCATGCTAGGAAAGTATTCTACCACTGAGCTTTACCTCCAGCCCCCAAATTTCCTTTAAAAAAAAAAAAAAATGAATGTTTAATCTTAGTTGTTTGAAGATATTACATGTCAGATACTGTTCTAATACTACTAATGTATGTGTTAACTTTCAAGTGGTCCCTGGAAGACTCTATTAGCCCAATTTTATAGACAGAGAAACTAAAATAGAGAACTTAATAAGGCTAAGTGACCTAGATGAGATTTAATTCTGGGAACCTGGCTGCTTTGATCGTTATGCACCTATATAGGGAGTGTAGCTTTATTAATTTTTTTTGCTTATCCTAACACTGTTTAAGCTCTCATTGGGAAAGAAAGTTATGCTATAGTTTCAGCAATAGCTTTCTTTCTTCAGGGTGATTTCAGCATTCATAGTTAAGAAAACTTGCCTTCCCAGCAGGGCCACAGTCCAAGAATCCTGGTCCTTTTCCTTGCCTATTGCTGGCCCCTACAAGAGGCTCAGGCCACCTTGAGAGGTCGTAGCATTGACAGCTATCTTTTGTATTCCAGCTGTGCGGCTCCCAGCTGGGAGTGGCCTTAAGGAAGTCACTTACCTCTCCCTGGCCTAGTTCATAGATACTCTCCTCTTAGCTCTAAGGAGAGAGAGTATGTATACCAGGTAGTGCCCTAGCGTTGATGGCAGATGCTGTCTGTCTGTGGGTTCTCATATTGTAGAGCTGATCTAGCTGTGCATTTTGTCTTGACAGTGATGGCAGGTCCTCCTAGAGATGACAGCAATCCAGTAGTTGATTTTCTCCTTGTGGGGCCTCTGACTATTGGAGAGTTCCTTTGGTGGGTTTTTGATTCTGAAATATTTAGGACCCAATCTTTAAGATCCAATAAAGAGCCCATGACCAAGCAAACGGTCTCTTAGGTGTGCAGCTCTGTCATTTGTTCACTGCCTATGCGTATATGTGCTGAGGATGTCATGAGCCTGCAGAGCACAGACCTGTGAAGCGCGGATTGAGGTCCCAGCAACTGCAGAGGGATGCCCGAGTGTGGTTATCCTGTGACAGCTTTGGTTTTGTTTCTGGCTTGACTTACCAACTATCTTAGAAAGTTTAGTGGAGGCAGGTCATATTTTGCCAAGGCAGTCCTTGGCAGGACAAGCCCAGGCTGGAGGTGATAGCTTGGGGGCCTGTGGCTATGGACATAGGTGGCGCAAGTCTGTCAGAGGAGGGTAGAAAGTTAGAGTTTGCTTCCTGTTGTACATAGCACAGCCACCACAACTTGGGGAAGAAGGGGTCTATTCCCCTTACAGATTATAGGCCATCATGAGGAGGCACAGGGCAAGAACATGGAGGCAGGAGTGGACTTGCTTTCCCCTAGCTTTCTTACAGAGCATAGTCCCACCTGCCTTAGGCATGGCACTGCCCACAATGGGTTGGTCTCTTCTGCATCCATTAGTAATCAAGAAAATGTTCTACATGCCCACGGGTCAAGTTGAAAAAACTATGACAATTTATGCAAAGGTCTTTCTCATTCTGGTCAATGGCTGGTGGTTGTGGATTCAAAGCATGTACTGTGAAGCTACATTGCTCAGGGTCAAGGTCTTCTTAGTGCTTTAGGCTTTCCTCTTCTCTCATATGTTCTTGTCCCTTCCCCTTCTCCTTTTTCCTCTCCTCTCTCAGTGTCCCTGTCCTTCTCCCTCTTCCCCCATCTCTCCCTTCTTCCCCTCCTTCCCACCTCTCTAGATTACTTTTGTGCCTCATCTTCCTCACTTTGAATGTAAGCGTCATAATATAGATTCATGGAGACGTAAAGATTAAAATGGGTGAGGAAATATTCTAAAAAGTATCTGATGTAAAGCAAATGCTTTACACAGATTATCTGTTGGTATTATTCATGGGTAGATTTGAAGGAGTCTAGGGAACCCTTTAGTCTGGGAGCCAGATGGTGTGTGCCTGCAAGTTCGCAGGGGCCTCCCTCTAGGAGGCCCCAGAGCTCAGTGCAGTGGTTTTCAATCTTGCCACACACATAGCAACCACTGCAGGATTTTCTATGCTATCACATTTTCTTTTTCACCTTGTGTTCTTTGTTTTCATATTATTTTAGTTATTTCTGAGAATTTCATGTGTGAATACTGTATATCATTTTTGCCCTACTCTCTCCCTCCAACTCCTGTGTTCTCACTTGAAATTCCTGACCTCTTTTTCTTGATTATTATTACATATATTGCATATACCTATGTATACAACCTGCTGAGTCATTTAGTGTTGCTGTCTGTATATGTCTGTGTGCTGACTGTTTGCAATTGAATAGCCTGTCAGGGGGCTAGATTTTTCTTCTCCTAGCAACCATTATTTGCCTGTAGCTCTTCCTCTAGGTATGGGGCCTTGTGAGACTTGCCTCGTCCACGCTGGATGTCAGTTGGCAGTCTTTATGCAGATCTTGTTTGAGCAAATATATTGTTAAGACTTCATGGGTACAGCTCCCTGTCGTAGAAGATACTATCTTGCAGTGGATATCCTGGCCCTCTGCCTCTTGCAGTTCTTCTTCCCCACTCCACCCTCTTTTAGGTCTGTGACCTCTTCTGCGTGTTCCCTAAGCCTTAATTGTAGGAGTTGTGCATCCACTGGGGATTGACACCCCTCACTTAGTTGTTCTCTGCATTTTGACATGAATTCCTTCAGTGCAGTTAAACTGCACTGGTTACTTACGAGATACAAGTGCCACTATTGCACCCTTGGGGCTACCTTGCCATGCAGGTCACTACTGTGTTTACAGCATTCCCAGCTAGGTAAGACTTGCTTGCTTTTCTCCTTTGGCAGCTTATGTAACACCTTTGGATATTAGCTAGTCCTAAGGGAGGAGGATTCAAGGTCAGTTCCAGCTCAGTTTGTCTACCTTATGCATGTGAAATGTATGGTGTCTTCACCAATAGGGGCTTAACTTTCAAGTTCTGGGAGGCAACCAAGGGTAACAGCAACACCCAGCATTGTTTTGGGAGTCAACTTTAGACTCCCCTAACCAATAATTTGAAGGGAGGTTTCCCTTGCCTGGTACTAGGGTTTTTGTTAGTCTATGGCTCTTGGGAAGAGCATTACCACTCCAAGTACTACTATAAATTCATTTGGTTTATATAATATGCACACATACTTTTTTTTTTTTTCTTTTTGGTTTTTTGAGACAGGGTTTCTCTTTATAAACCTGGCTGTCCCGGAACTCACTCTGTAGACCAGGCAGGCCTGGAACTCAGAAATCCACCTGCCTCTGCCTCCCAAGTGCTGGGACTAAAGGCATTTGCCACCATGCCCAACCCACCATGCCTTTGTTTCCCGTTTATCCTTGCTCTTCTTTATCCCTCCTCCCTTTGTATCGCCTTCGCTTTAATTTCACCAGATTAAGTCCCCCCTCTTTTCCCATTCTCCCTTTATGGTCTTACTGTTCCCCTCCCTTTTACTTTCTGTGGTTACTCCAGGCTATACACCCACTTCTAAAGATTTAGAACTAATATCTGCAAATAAGAGCAAACATGCAGCCACTCCACTTCTCACAATGCTAGGATTATTCACAGTGACAGGTTTTTACTCATTAACACATTTTGTGTGTGTGTGTGTCCCCTGTGCCTGGACAGGCACAGAGTAGGCACTTAGAAACCAGTTTTTGAGTGGCTGGAGAGATAGCCTAGCAGAGGACCCAGGTTCAATTCCCAGCAACCACACGGCAGCTCACACCCGTCTGTAATTCCAGTTTCAGGGCTTCTGATACACTCAGACATCCATGCAGGCAAAACACAAATGCATATAAAATGAAATTTATATATGTGTATGTATGTATACACACATATTAAAATGGCTATTTGTGTTTTTTTTTTTTTTTTTAACATAAAGGACAATAATTCCTTTAGCCATTTGCCTTACAGCTGCCCTAATGGAGGTGGCAAGGAGGATGAGATCCTTGTAGTCATCCTGTAGGGATGGGTGTTGGATGAGGTTGGGCCTTATGTTTGGTGAATCTTGCTCCTTGGGTATTAGCTATATTGAGAGACAAAAAGCGACTGCTTCTTGCCTGTATGGATCCTTCCTAAAGCTACCAGCCACCCAGCCATCAGTCTAGGGTACAGGTGAGGAGTCCCAGAGAACTTGGGTATAGAATTGACTACATGAGCTGGGCAGCTCATGTGTACCTTGGTTGGGGGCTGGCTTGATGTGAAGCTGCACTCTCCCTCTTCATTTTTGTCCCTCTACTGCCCAGTGAAGCTGTTACTTCAGTTACCCTGAGCTGCGTCTCCTACCTCCACACTCCTTGCTCCCTCTCTGCTGCTTTCTGCATAAGCTGGCTTATTTGCTTCTGTCAGCCATCATTTCACTCAGATTGTCTCCGTTAGCTGGGGGCAGCTTCCTGTTGGGCAGGACAAAGCTGAGTGTGGGGCTAGGTGAGTCAGCTGGCTTGAGCGTGTACTCAGGTGTGTCCTGAAGGAACTTTAGGAGATCATAACCATACTGTGGGAGGGTATGTGGGGGTCATGTGTGGTGTGAACAAATGAGTGTGAAAGCCAAGGATCAAGCTCAGCTGTCACTCCTTAGGCAACACCATCTGATGGTGTATGTTTGTGTTCCTATGCATATATGTGGACATGGGTGCATGTGCACATGTGTGCAGGTGTGAAAACGAGATAACTATCCTTTAATTCACTCTCCATCTTGGTTTTAAAGCAAGGTCTCACTGTATTCATGACACATGGACTTGGTTAGATTGGCTGGCCAGCAAGCCCCATAGAGTCCTGTCTTCACTTTCCCTGTGCTAGGGATTAGGCACATGCTGCCACACCGGTTTTTAAATAGATTCTGGGACCAAACTCAGATCTTCATGTGCTCACCAAAAGGTGTTTCTTGACTGAGCCATTTCCATAGCCCCAAACTGGTTTTGTGAGTTTTTCACTGGCCTGGGACTCACCCCCTTAGGCCAGCCAGGTATCCACTTCTGCCTTCCTCCCCTGTACTGTGGTTACAAGCTCACATTACCACAGCTGGGTTTGTTTGTTTTAGGGTTTATTGTTTCAAGACAGGGTTTCTCTGTGTAGCCCTGGCTATCCTAAAACTCAATCTGTAGACCAGGCTAGCTGAGAACTCACAGAGATTTGCGCTGGGATTAAAGGCATGCATCACAGTGCCCAGTTAGCCATAACTGTTTTTTGCTTGCTAGTTTTGTTTTGTAGATTTATTTTATTATTTTGTTTATATGAGTACACTGTAGCTGTCTTTAGATACAACAGAAGATGGCATTGGGTCCCATTACAGATGCTTGTGAACCACCATGTGGTTGCTGGGAATTGAATTCAGGACCCCTGGAAGAGCTGTCAGTGCTCTTAACTGCTGAGCCATCTCTCCAGCCCCCCCAACTGGTCTTTAAAAGTGGTTTCTGAGAATTGAACTCAAGTCCTTGCATGGTAAGCTTTTTACCAACTGGTTTTTAAATTTGTTTTATGTGAAACAAGGTCTTAGTTGCAGCCCAGATGTCCTAGAATTCACTGCACAGCATAGGCAGGACTTGAACCACGGTGATTCTCTTGCCCTAACCTCCCAAGCGAGCATGTGCTGCCACACCCAGCCCTTTTTCTTTTTCTTTTTTGTTTGTATGTTGTTTGTTTTTAATATTTACTTTTGTTTATGTGTATCTGTACACAGGTGTCCCTGGAGATCAGTAGAGGGTATCACTTAGACTTTAATCCGAAGCAGAAACAGGTGGACACTCAGGACCAGCATGCTGATGACATGCATTGCCTCCTGCGTCACAGTTCCAAAACCAGGTGATAGTACTGGGTAGTTGAGTGCAGAGTCCTTCTGCCTAAAGATAGGTACCTTGTGATTGGGCGGAAACCCTTCGGTGTCCATAGCTTCCAAAGGGTGTGCACTAATACTTTACAGTTCTTCTGACCTGGGTGGTCAGCTCAGGGTAGTTCATCAGTGGCTTTAGCCTGTGATCTTACCACAGTGTCTTTATGTCAATCTTGGGAGACTTTCTCATAATTTTAACCTTGTTGTCACCTTTTATGTAGACTTTGTATGTTTGGAACCATGTGGTTATATTATCTCGGAAGACATTTCTGTGCAAGTAAAGGGTCAGAAAAGGGTATTTTACTCAAAAGCACTCAGCAGAGTCTTGGAAGCTTATGAGTTCCAGCCCAGCCCAGGCTATTTAGTGACTGAGACTGCCTCTGAAAACAAGTATTTTTATGCCTGGGGAAATGGCTCGATTGGTAAAATGCTAGCTAAGCAAGTTTGTGGACCTGAGTATAATCCCTAGCAAGCACATGAAAAATTGGGAAGAACAGTATGGGTCAGCTGTGAAAAGTGAAGAGAGATCTTGGAGCTTACTTGCCTGCTCAGCTTGCTGAATTGGTGAGCTTCAGGTCAGCAAGGGTCCCTGTCTTAAAAAAAAAAAGTGAGAACAGTTGAGCAAAACACCTAACATTGCTTTCTGACCTTTGCACAAATACATATGCATGTGTGCACATGCAAGTGCACACACGCACAGACTGTTGGGGGCATTTAAACAATGTTTGTGTGGAGATCAGGTTTTGGGAAACAGTTCTTTATCTGCCTTCCTACCTTGTTTTGTGTTTGAGACAGGGTCTTCCTGTATAGACTAGGAGGCATGGAACTCATTCTGTAGACCAGACTGGCCTGGGGCTAGTGAGGCCTCTTCTACCTTGTTTTTGAGGGAGAGTCTTTCCTTGTTTCTTCCAGAGTTTCTTTTTTTTTGGTTTGGTTTTTCAAGACAGGGTTTCTTCGTGTAGCCCTGGCTGTCCTGGAACTCACTCTGTAGACCAGGCTGGCCTGGAACTCAGAAATCTGCCTGCCTCTGTCTCCCAAGTGCTGGGATTAAAGGTGTGCAACATCACTGCCTGGCTTCTCCCAGATTTTCTTATGTGATCCAGTTTTCTTCTCTCTGTCTCCGTCTCTTCTGGGCTTGCTGGGATTGCAGATGCAAACTACGCTTGGCAGCTTTTTTTAACCTGTTCAGGGATCAGGCTTAGATGTCAGGCTTGTGTAGCAAGAGTTTTGTCTTGTTATTTATTTACTTATATTTTTTACTTGCAAACCATGCTTAAGAAAGGGTATTTTAAAAGGAAATAGGACAAAAAAAAAAAAAAAAACCCAGAAAATAACTATAAAGGTGATTACAACATACACACACACACACACACACACACACACACACACACACAAAGACATAAAATTGTAGCTAAATGCTGTTACATGTTGTATTTCACAGTTGCAGTGTGAGGTGGTATTTAACCCTGTTTTATAGACCAGCAGAGTCTTAGAATAAATTACTTTGCCAAGGTTACATAGCTCCAGAGCTTCACCTTGTAAAGTAGAGCAAGTATTTGGAGTCTAGGTAGCCTGACATTAACACTTTGATATGTGCTGCTCTAGTGGACCTTTGGCTCTGTCTCGTCTTGTACCTTTCCACCTTGAGTCTCTGCCCCACATTTTCCTGCTAACTATCATCACAATCCTTTCTGTCCTTACTGTTCCCTTTTGCTGCTGTGTCCAGCACTACCCTTCAGGAATTCCCACACTCAGCCTGTTAGGAGCTGAGCACATCCCCCTCACCTCTCCTATAGCCTGCATTGGGCCTAGCTGCTTCTGTCTTTGTCCCTCTGCCTCCACATCATGTCTGAGCATCCCACACTCTGTTAAGCACTTTGGGTGCACAGCCTAGATAAACATACACACACATATATACACACACGCGCGCGCGCACACACACACACACACACACACACACACACACATATGCGTATATATATGTATATATATACAAACATATATATGTGTGTGTATACATATACATATACATATACATATACATATACATATACATATACATATACATATA
>JADRCD010209323.1:42115-52644 GCA_019843815.1 Montemys delectorum | reverse complement strand
ATATACATATACATATACATATACATATACATATACATATACATATATATATATATGATCCTGACTTCCACCCTCCACTACCAGGGAGGAGGGAGAATTTTGTTGGCGGTTAGCCTTGGCTACAAAGTCAAAACCTCTATGTCAACAACAAAAACCTCTGTCTCAACAACAAAACCTTACCTGTAGGACTTTGAAATCTTTCTATATCTTGAATTTGCTTTTGTGAGTCAGGCAATTTGTCTACCATTCCATTTGGAAAATTGGTCCTTAGAAGCATGTGGGGACCTAATTTCTTTTTCTCTAAATAAGGATAGTACTTAAAAAGTACTGTAGAAGGCTGTTTACTAGATACAGTGGAGCAAAGTTTAGTTTTCTTGTTTTTATTACATTTACATGTTTGCGTGTGTGTGTGTGTTTGTGTGTGTGTGTGTGTGTGTGTGCGCGTGTGTGTGTATGCTTTTACCCACTGAGCCAGCCTAAAGTTAAGTTTTCTTGAGATCAGTGTCTCATGTAGCCTTAAACTCAGCTATGTAGCTGTGGTGGTTTGAATGAGAATGCCTCTTATTGGCTCATTTTTTTTTTGTTTAAGTTTTATTGCAATATGATGAGAAAAGTTACATGATTTCAATTTATCTGAATTTGTTAACATTTAAAAACATTTTAAGTAAATAGAATTAAATCACATTCTTGTTTTCCTTTTGTACCCCAACTCCTCCCAGAGACCCCCCTTTCAATACCTACAATATCTTTTTTAATCATTCTTTAAAATTTATAAAATATTATAATAATAAAAGTGAGTATTATAAAAGTTGTTTGATATAAAACAACAATCAATTTAACAGTCTTATGTAGATGCTTGTCTACAGCAATACTGAAAATACATTTTTCTCAATATAAATTTTAAATAGCTCCAAATGTATTAACTGTATATTTCAAAATAATACATCACTACTAATATTTTCTTAAATGAACATAAATATATAAAGTGTTTTTGTTTGTTTTATATTTAGTAGAGCTTAATATCTTGGCTCTTACTGTGGCAACTTGATACAAGAGTTACAAATGTCAAGCAAAGCATTCAGTCTCACACTTTGTTGTTTTCTTACAAGCCCCCTCCCAATTTAATTGTCTACATTACTTTTGGGTATATAAATACTTTTAAAATATGTAAGCTGTTCTGAAAACCATAGTATACTGTAAAAATATGAAATAAACAATACTACTAATAGGCTGAGATAGGAGAAGCAAGATCTCAAGACCATTATGTTGTACACAGCAAGACACTGTCACAAACAAACATGCTGAAAGTGTATATGGATTATATAATATTGGACCTATTTCTCCAATTACCAAATTAGAGAGACCATTGGATGACATACTAATTCCTCATGTTTTTGGATTTCAATCGATTAGGATATGTTGGTAATATTAATTTTTATATTAAGATATTAAGAAAAAGTAATTGTTACTTCCTGTTGTTTTTGTTGTAAGAGGTAGAATTAGGCTTGTGTGGATTTGTTGAAAGATTACTTTCTTGCTTCTTTTAGGGTGTAGTTTTGCTCCTTATGTTGATGTTTTTCATCTATTATCCATTGTAGGGCTGGATTTGTGGAAAGATATTGTGTAAATTTTGTTTTGTCGTGGAATATCTTGTTTTCTCCATCTATGGTAATTGAGAGTTTTGCTGGGTATAGTAGCCTGGGCTGGCATTTGTGTTCTCTTGGGGTCTGTATGACATCTGCCCAGGATCTTCTAGCTTTCATAGTCTCTGGTGAGAAGTCTGGTGTAATTCTGATAGGCCTGCCTTTATATATTACTTGACCTTTTTCCCTTACTGCTTTTAAAATTCTTTAGTGCATTTGGTGTTTTTATTATTATATGACGGGAGGAATTTCTTTTCTGGTCCAGTCTATTTGGAGTTCTGTAGGCTTCTTGTATGTTCATGGGCATCTCTTTCTTTCTTTCTTTCTTTCTTTCTTTTTTTCCCCCGAGACAGGGTTTCTCTGTGTAGCCTTGGCTGTCTTGGAACTCACTCTGTAGACCAGGCTGGCCTCGAACTCAGAAATCTGCCTGCCTCTGCCTCCCAAGTGCTGGGATTTAAGGCATGTGCCACCACCGCCCGGCTGGCATCTCTTTCTTTAGATTAGGGAAGTTTTCTTCTATAATTTTGTTGAAGATATTTACTGGCCCATTACCTTGGGAGTCTTCACTCTCTTCTATACCTATTATTCTTAGCTTTGGTCTTCTCATTGTGTCCTGGATTTCCTGGATGTTTTGGGTTAGGAGCTTTTTGCTTTTTGCATTTTCTTTGATTGTTGTATCAATGTTTTCGATGGTGTCTTCTACCCCTGAGAATCTCTCTTCTATCTCTTGTATTCTGTTGGTAATGCTTGCATCTATGACTCTGATCTCTTTCCTAGGTTTTCTATCTCCAGGGTTGTCTCTCTTTCTGATTTCTTTATTGTTTCTATTTCCATTTCTAGATTCTGGATGGTTTTGCTCATTTCCTTCACCTGTTTGATTTTGTTTTCCTGTAGTTCTTTAAGGGATTTTTGTGTTTCCTCTTGAAGGGCTTCTACCTGTTTACCTGTGTTCTCCTGTATTTCTTTGAGGGTGCTATCTATTTATATCTTTCTTAAAGTCTTGTATCATCACCATGAGAAATGACTTTATATCTGAATCTTGTTTTTCCAGTGTAATGGTGTGTTTAGGACTTGCTATGGTGGGGGTATTGGGTTCTGATGATGCCAAGGAACCTTGGTTTTTGTTGCTTATATTCTTATGATTGCCCCGCATCATCTGGTTATCTCTAGTTCTACCTGCCCTTGCTAAATCTGACTGGAGCCTGTCCTTCCTGTGATCCTGGTTATGTCAGAACTCCTCAGAGTTAAGCTGTCTCTGTGATCCTGTGACCCTGGGCTTGTTAGAGCACCTGGGAGTGGAGCTTCCTCTGTTTGTTGTGGGACTGGCTGCGGAGCTTGCACCCAAGGTCTGCTCAGGGCACCAGCCCAGACAGACGGGAAGAAACCTGAGTCACTGGGCTGTCGGAGTTCCTGTGTGCCTGGTCCCGCTGGTCCCAATTACTCTCAGTGTTGGGACAGATATTGTGTCCTCCTTACCTCTGATCCTGGCTGTGTTAGAGCGCCTGGGAGTGGAGCTTCCTCTGGGTGTTGTGGGACCAGAAGGAACCTGAACCACTGGTCTGGCAGAGTTCCTGTGTGCCTGGTCCCGCTGGTCCCAGTTAAGCCCAGTATTGGGACAGATGTTATATCTTCCTCACCTCTGATCCTGGGTGTGTTAGAGCACCTGGGAGTGGAATTTCCTCTGAGTGTTGGCTGGCTCATATATTTTAATACTTGGTTTCAGTTGGTAGAAGAACCGTTTTAGGAAGGACTGGGAGGTGTGGCCTTGTTGGAAAGGTATGTCACTGGGGTAGGCATTGAGGTTTCAGAAACTGTGCCACTGCCTCCTGTGTTGTCTCAACATACACACTCTCAGCTACTGCTCCAGCACCATTCCTGACTGCCTGATGGCAGTGCTCCCTACCCTGATGGTCAGAAGTAACTCAAACTGTGAGCCTCCATTAATCTCTTCTGCAAGCTGCCTTGGTCATGGTATCTCTTCATAGCAATAGAAAAGTCACTAAGATACCTGGCCAGATGGCTTCTGAATTTATTCAGCTTCAGGTTTAGTTGGGTACTGGCCACCCTCGCCAGAGCTTTACTGGAGAGACCAAGCAGTGAGCCATGTTGTGCAAAGCCCTGAGCTCTGGTTTTCCTTTGCTTAGGGGACCTTTTCAGAGCATTCTCCTCTTCCAGGGTCATTGCTAGCAACAGAACACTTGAGTGAGTTCTTCTCAGCCCTCAGGGACTGCCAGGAATGGCCACCTCCATGCATCTCAAAACAAGGAGTGCAGCATAACAGGATGTGGTCATTGCCATGTAGTCTTGAGTTGAAGCTAGTCTTAGATGGGTTTCTGGTGCCTCTTTTTTTTTTTTTTCTTTCGGTTTTTCGAAACAAGCTTTCTCTATGTAGCCCTAGCTGTCCTGGAACTCACTCTGTAAACTAGGCTTGTCTCCAATTCAGAAATCCACCTGCCTCTGCCTCCCAAGTACTGGGATTAAAGGCGTGTGCGCCACCACTGCCCAGCTCTGGTGCCTCTTTCTATACCGATCTCCTCATATACCATCCCAGGAAGCTGTAGGGGCCAGGTAATTGCACGTGGCAGTGACCAGAAAGCTACAGGATTGCAGAGTTGCAGAGACTGCTAAACCAGGCCTAAGAAGATGGTAGCATTCTTGGGGCAAGGATGTAAATTTCCCTGGGCTCTCATGAGAGCACAAATGGTACTTTTGAAGATCGTGGGAAGTTTTGTAAACATCACAAAGGTCTGGTCAGGGTTGTCCTCTCTTCTTGGCTCTGTCTTCCCTGGCATGTGTTGGACAAGCATTCTGATACATTTTTCCCTTCATTGGCATCTGCAGTCCTTCTTGAAGCCAGACCATATTTTATGAAACAGCTAGGCTCAGTCCCTCTGTGCTGCACACCAATGGCCGCTTTTTATTGTGCCTTTTCTTGCTGATTAGTTCTTGTCTAGGCTGCGCTGTTGATTGTAGGATTGCCCTTGACAGTGTTGCTGGTGGCTTAGATACTGGCCTGTCTGAGGCCTCTTCTTCACTTTTAACTTAGGATGGGATCTATTTTGTATCTTAGTTACCTACTGTTAACAGTGGTTTGTGTCTCTTCTTGATGATGTCCACAGGAAAAACTAGAATAGTGTGGCCAAATGGAAAAGAAGTCCCTTCAGGTATCCTTTCAGAGCCTTTCTGCTCCGCTGCTGGTGTGGAGTGTGGGCCTGGAAAAAAATACCTTTTTTTCTAGAAGCTTCTGGGACAGTTTGAGAGCCTTTCCAAAGCCTGCTAGGACAGCTGCTAGCTCAGTCTGGAGCAGGATGATGGGCAAGTGACAGACCTGCAGAGGGCACTCACACTTCCTGGTCTTGAGGCACAAGTTGTGCATGGCGCTTCTCCGGTGTCCTCATTGTCTCAGGGCACTCAGGTGGACGATGGAAGGTTACCGTCTCAGCATTTCTTTGCTGGAAATTGATGTCCTTTGTGATGTGAATGTGATGTGCACTTGTGCTAATGCTCCATCTTTTGCCTTTTGTGGGCAGATGTTAATTTCATACGATTTAGAAAGTATTCTAAATTCCTACAGACTTTTGAGACAGCTCAGTTTACATAATTTAAAATGAGGCCAAGCCTTACTGACAGAGAAGATGATTCTAGAAAAATAATCTTGTCTCTAAGACTTAGAAATTCCTATAGACACAAACTACAAACTCTCAGTTCACACCCACAGCACAATGTATTAGTAGTACCTCTCCAAGTAACCACGGGCTACTATGCTACCCCTAACTGTCAGGATCCAGAAGGAAGATTACTCACTTCATAGTACCTTCTGCTGCTCATCTTACCACATGAACACTTTAGTGTTCTGGAGCCTCCACGATATGATGTCATTATTCTTGAGGTTAATGAGGTAAGTGCTGGAGACCTCTCCTTAAAGACTTAAAAAATGTGGTATGATATTCATCACGTGACATTTACCATTTTAATTATTTTCACTTTTGCTGTCCTGAGGATTAAACTCAGAGGCCTTCCTTGTAAATTTTGGGAAATAATCTGCCCTGAGCTACATTCCCATCTCTGACTGTGTTTTGTTTTGCATGTGTCTTTGTAGGTGTATGACTAGGTGCAGTTTGTGTGAGTATGGCCATACGTATGCAAGTCAAAGGATCACCTAGGTATCTGTCCTAGCCTTCCACCTTGTTTGAGATAGGGTCTCCATTGTACCTGCCTAGCTCCCAGGGAGCCCCATGTCTCTGTCTGCCTCTTGCTTTGCTATAGGATCACCGGGGTTACAGAAACATGATACTACAGGCAGTTTTTATGAGGGTTCTAGGGACTTGAACTCAGGTCCTTCATGCTTATATGGCAAGTGCTTTATACATTAAGCCATCTTTTTAGTCCCTTAACTGTTTTAAGCTTGTGGTTCAGGGGTTTACAGTACATTCAGATTATTATAGAGCCACCACCACTACATATTCCTGGAGTTTTTTCATTATACCAATCAGAAACTGTGTACCCACTAAATAACTTCCCCTTCTCCCTTTTCCCCTAGCAACCACTAGTCAACTCTGTCTCTGTGGATTTGGGTATTCTGGAGATTTTGTATAAGTGGAATCATGCCAGGCGGTGGTGGTGCACGCCTTTAGTCCCAGCACTTGGGAGGCAGAGGCAGGTGGATTTCTGAGTTTGAGGCCAGCATGGTCTACAGAGTGAGTTCCAGGACAGCCAGGGATACACACAGAAACCCTGTCTCAAAAAACCAAAACCAAACCAAACCAAAACAAAACAAGAAATCAAACAACCCCCCCCCCAAAAAAAAAAAACAAAAACAACAACAAAAAAAAGCCCAAAAAACAAAACAAAAAAAGGAATAAATAGATAGAATCATGCTGCATATGGTCTTTTGTGATTTGTTTCTTTGACTTAGCATATTTTCAGGTTCATCCACACTATAGTACATATAAGTTATTATAACCAAGTAGCATTCTGCTGATTGAATATACCACACTTCCTCTCCATCCTTCAGCTGATGACTGTGAGTTGCTTCCATAGTAAATGGAAGCTGATGTGGACTCTGGTACACAACTACCTGTTAGAGTCTCTGCTTTCAGTTCTCTTGAGTATAGGTCTATGAGTGAAATTGCTAGTTGATATGTTAATTCTATGTTCCACAGATGCTGAGTCATCTTCTCACTACTGCAGTAGTAGTCTAAGGCTCATTCTCTACCCCTTGTCAGGACATTTTTACCTTAAGAAATAGTTGTTCTCATGGATATGAGGCCCTGTCTCACTGTAGTTTTGGCTTGTGTATTTCTGATGATTAATGTTGCTGAGCATTTTTTCATTCATTGGTGAATCATATATCTTTTTGTTTTGGTTTTTCAAGACAGGGTTTTCTCTGTGTAGCCTTGGGTACCCTAGTGTAGACCAGGCTGGCTTTGAATTCACAAAGATCCACCTATCTCTGTATCCCAAGTGCTGGGATTAAAGGCAGTTATTTATATTTCCTTGGTGAAATAGCTTCATGATTTTTTTAGTTTTGAGTTGGGCAGTTGGGTTTTTACATTGTTATAGGAATTCTTTATATATTCTGAATATTAGTGCCTTATGTGATACTGAATTTAATATACTTTGTTCCATTCAGTGGGTTATTTTCTGGTCTTTGGTCATGTCCTGACCACAAAACTCTGTGAAATCACCATTATCTGTTTATTCTTTTGCCAACTGGTGCTGTTGGTCTTACATCCAGGACATGGTTCCCAAGGCTGACATCATGACCGGTCCCCTATTTTCTAGGTATTTTATAGTTTTAGCGATTATGGTAGAAGTCTTTGATCCACTTTGTGGTAACTTTAATTTTTTTCAAAACCTTTTTTTTTTTTGGGGTTTCTCAAGACAGGGTTTCTCTATATGGCCCTGGCTGTTCACTCCATAGACCAGGTTGGCCTCAAACTCAGAATTGGCCTGCCTCTGTCTCCCAAGTGCTAGGATTAAAGATATGCGCCACCAGACACATTCAAAACCTATTTTTAATGATGGCTGTTATGTGCTCTAACCTTCCTTTTAGCCCACACCCACCAGAGGTAGTGGGAAAGAATGGACAAGGGGGAAGTAGACCTGTTTAGAAAGGTTCTTTGGAGCAATTTCTGTCTGTGTTGTTTAGAAATAGGCAGTTCAGTTAACAGGTTAGCAGGCAATGGCAGCTTGATCCACTCACAGACACTTCAGGGATACACCAGCAGTCCAGTTTGGTAGTGTCAGGAAGGATAGCAACAGCAGGTGCATGACCTAGCAGAGACAGGCAGACCTTAGCACTCAGCACAAATCTGCAGGAGGGCCCATGAGGAGCGCCAGAAGTTGTGCCTCTCTCAGTGAAGCAAAGGTCAGTGAAGGCAAGTGAGACTCACAAGCATTGTATTGCTAGCTCTATAAGCAAGCCAAGTTCTCCTCCATCACTGCCCCTCATGTTCTTTTTATACCCTCCAAACATCACCTGCCCTACCCACCCCTTCATGGTTGTGGATCATTATGTAAACTCTCAGCTACGGCTTGCTCCTGTGCCATGCCTGCTGCCATGCTCCCTCCCCACCATGGTGGTCATGAAATTGTAAGCCCCATCAATGTTCTCCTATATATTGCCTTGGTCATGGTATCTCTTCACACCAATGGAAAAATAACTCAGAATGGGAGAAAGGCTGAGGTTTTCAGAGCCTCCAGCCTGAGATCTGGTGGCTCTGCTACTGTAGCTTAGAAGCAAGGCAGAATACCATACAGGTACTGGCATGTGGTAAAGGAGGATGCTCACTTTGTGATCACCAGAAAGCAGAGAGAAAGAAGGGGCTGAAGAAGAGACATCCTTCCCAGCGAATTATTTGCTCTAACTAGCCCCACTCAATAACCCACTCCGCTGGGAGATCATCAGTAGATTAGATTAAGCCCAGTGATGGGGTTAGAAACCTT
Organism: Montemys delectorum; assembly: GCA_019843815.1. Lineage (NCBI taxonomy): Eukaryota > Metazoa > Chordata > Mammalia > Rodentia > Muridae > Montemys > Montemys delectorum. Next base: position 44,053 of record JADRCD010209323.1, on the reverse strand, counting down.
ATAATTTAATCATTTCTTAGAGCCATCAGCTGTGGATTAAGCCTCTAACAAATGTGCTTTTTGGGGAGACATGTCATAGCCACACATAACAGGTGTTTATTGAAAATCCATGTTTTGTATATGCGGCATGTGCTTGAGTTCTTGTGAAGGTTTTTTTTTCTGCTTTAATAAACAACACAAAATACTGATATAAGCTACATAGCAAGAATTGTTTGAAATTCTCAGTAATTCTAGCATATAAAGAGGCCTTGGATTAAAATGTGTTGACAGCCAGGTGGTGGTGGTGGTGGAGGTGGTGGAGGTGGAGGTGGTGGTGATGGTGGTGGTGGAGGTGGAGGTGGTGGTGGTGGTGATGGTGATGGTGGTGGTGGAGGTGGAGTTGGAGGTGGTGGAGGTGGTGGTGGTGGTGGTGGTGGTGGTGGCGGCGGCGGCGGCACACACCTTTAATCCCAGCACATGGGTAGCAGAGGCAAGCGGATCTCTATGAATTCAAGGCCAGCCTGGTCTACAGAGTGGGTTCCAGGACAGCCAGAGCTACACAGGAACTTTGCCTCAAAACAAAAAAACAAAACAAAGCAAAAACAAAGGGGTGTGTGGGGATGTCTCAGCTGTTGGTGCTGTGGGACTTTCTGTTGTAATGTTGTGGCTCCACACTTGTATCATAAGGGCAGTAAACTGACAGCTGCCCTGTCCTTGGCTAGGAAGAGCTGACCTGCCTCATTCATGTCTATCAAGGAGGGACTCTAAGGCCTGGGTACCCAGGTTTTGCACACCCAAATGTAAAGCAGGGGTGGCTTTTTGAGCAGCTTCCTGTGTGGCAGAAATTCATACTAGTTGCCTTTTGGAGAGACAACAGATCTTGAGAGAGAAGGGAAAGGAAATGTGGACATTCAGCTAACTTCTAGCTAGGGGCCCTATGGAGTCAGCAGACATCATTGTGAGTGATGCAAACTCCAAATGCTGGAATTCACTTGTATGCTTCAGCGGCCCACCCTCCTGGCTAAAACCAGACACTCCTTACATTGTTGTTAGAAGGCAGGATTCCCATGTGTTAATGAGGAAGTCACCTGTTCAGGTGCTCCCAGCACAGTCCTGCCCTTCAGAAGGGGTCAGGAAGGAGTCTTCCTTCCTAACACTTGGTCATCCTCAAAGCTTGCATTCACTTGCATGCCTCAGCGGCCCACCCTTCTGGCTAAAACTCCTTAAGTAGGAAGGTGTTTGAGCAGCACAGTTCATCAGATCCTTGGAGTTAATGCAACAGAGGTGGGAATGTGTGCCTAACTCTGAGTGTGCTAATGCCTGCTTAAGACAATCATACTTACTGAAAGATTAGGCTAAGAGATCCAACAGATCCCACTGGGGAGGTAAAGGAAGGGTTCTAAGAAGAGGGTGTGTTTGAAACCTGAAGTCTGATTAAGCCACAGAAGGGCAGCTAGGTGTGTTCAGGAGGAGGAAAACAGGACAACTCTGCTGAGAGCTATCTGCTCCCCCACATTTTTTCTTCTTTAAATAAAAGTTTAAAGGAGCAGTTTAAATTGTAGGAGGAAGAGGCCCTTTTCTCGGAACTGAGGAAGGAAGCACCGGTGTTAAGGGCCCCATCCTTCCCTGGTTTTCATCCTGCCTCAGGTGTACACACAGCTTCAGCATCAACTCCCAGTGTCTGACAGTTGCCAGTCCTGTGGCAGGCAGTTTCCAGCTAGAGTGCTGGAGCCTCAGGACTCTGCTAGGAGGAGTTTTGCAGCCTTCCCCCTCCCAAGTTGTAAGTAGTGAGCAGCAAATAAAGCAGAGTGTATGTGTGTGGAAATACGGGACTCTTGCCAGAATAGGAATGCTGGCCTCAAACCAGTTGCAACTAAGGATGTTGGGAAAGAAAACCTCATGGGAAGACAGACTATTTCCCAAAGTTCTTTGCTAATTTTTTTTTTTTTTTTTTTTTTT
>JADRCD010209323.1:2834-42015 GCA_019843815.1 Montemys delectorum | reverse complement strand
TTTTTTTTTTTTTTTTTTTTTTGCCTTTCTTTTTCTGATTTTAGTTTAGAACTAGTTTTTAACCACAAAAGCCTAGAATACCTAGAATGGCTTGGGAAGAGTAGAATATTTTAGGCACTTGACTTAATGCTTAGGGATGGAGACTTGAGGCCGGAAGAGATGCTCATATTATTAATTCCTCATTAAATAAATAGTCTTGAGCAGGGAGTGAGCCCTGATGCTGTGACTATGAACCTGACCCCTGCTCTGGAGCTATGGTAGTAGGGATTGTCCAGGTGAGGCAGCCAGACTTAGAGGAGGTGACTGATCTTCATGATCTCCCTCAAGAACATTACGACACTGTACTGTTAGCTGCAGCATCAGTGCCTTCTCCTTGGTTCTTGTTTCCTGATTATGTAAACTGAAATTTCCTTTAAGGTAGTCTTTAAAATAGCCTATAATTATGGTACAGTTATCTTACAATAAACTACACGTATTTAAGACATAAGAGTTGAGAAACCTCCTCCCCCCAAGGTCTAATAATTTATTTATTGCTCTTTTGTTTGTTTGGAGGGAGTTGTTTTCTGAGACGGGGTCTCACTATGTACCTCTAGATATCCTGGAACTTACTATGTGAACCAATCTGATCCCAAACTGACAGAAATTTGCTTGCTTCTGCCTCCCAAGTGCTAAGATTAAAGGTCTGAGCCACTACACGCAACTTCTTACTTTAAACACTTATCTTTGACTGGACGCAGAATTAGAAGTAGACAGTCACCAATTAGAGAGATAGCTGAGAAGTTAAGAACATGTATTGCTCTTACAAAGGACCCGAGTTCAATTCCCAGCACCCACATTAGGCAGTGCCCAACTACCTATAGTGCCAGGAGCTCTAATGCCTTTGGCCAACCTTCTGGGTTACTTGGATCTGTGTGTGCATGCCCACATACAGATAAACAGATACAAACAGAATTATAAAGTTCAGAAAGCTCAGGAAGGATAGATAGCCTTTATGTCTCTTGGCAGTCTGCTTCTGGTATCTCCCTTTGACTTTCCTCATTCTCTTAGCTAAAATGCTTAGCTTATTTTGTGGTTTCCTCATCTTTCTTAGTGCCTTGGAGCATTTCTTTTGTGTGTGTGTGTGTGTGTGTCTGTGTGTGTCTGTGTGTGTGCGCGCGCGCACATCTTGGGTGCTTTGGTCTCATCGCCTTGGCTTAAGGGCTTCCTGACAATACTGGTGGACAGATGAGAAGGCTTTCAGATGCTGCTAGCTGTTGGGCCCAGTCACTGGTACATAGTCCTGTAACAGCCCAGGAATCTCCTCTCTTTCTGAACAGTAACCAAGATGAGAACACTCCAACTTGTGCTTCCTCTCTCCAGTTCTCCTTGGTCTAGGAAAGCTCTTCACTTAGCAGCAGGCACACCGCTGTGGGTCAGGACACCTTGCTTCATGGGAAAGCCTTATTCTTCCCATCACTGGTGGGAACTAGGATCTCACAATCCTTCCACTTTTTACCCAGAGCAGCAGCAGCAATTTTGTAGCCACACAAAAGTACAAAGCTTGAGTTCATTATCTACTTAATTTAGTTTCTGAATATCTGGAAAGAACATATTCAGCTTTGTCTTGGCCCAGCCTACTACCTAGGAAGCATCCCATAAAAGAACAAGAAGTTTTGATGTGTGTAGTGTGTTCACTGTGTGCACATTTGTGTGTGGGTACATTTTCCCAAGCGTCTTTTGGTCATGGGATCTTATCACTTGTAATTAAGACAATGACTTTTTCCTTTCAAAATAAAAAAAAAAGGTTGCTCCTTTGCCATCCAGTTTATATTACTTCTAATACGAAATGCAGCCAGGCATTGGTGGCGCACGCCTTTAATCCCAGTACCTGGCACTCAGAAGGCAGAAGCAGGTAGATCTATTGAGTTTGAGGCTAGCCAGGTCTACAGATTAGGTTCCAGGACAGCCAGGGCCTCACAGAGGAAACCCTGTCTTAAAACAAAACAAAAAAACAAACAACAACAACAAACAAAAGCTGTCATTTTTTTCCTCTGAGACTACAGCCTACACATGTAAACCTGGCTTTCTCAGTTCTTAACCAGTTCAATTGCCGTATAACTTGGAGTCTTTTTTTTTTTTTTCTGGTGTTTAAGGCTCATAGGATTGATTAGATTTGTAGATTGGTTATGGTTTTCATCAAATTTAATTATTTTTCATATTGCTTAAGCTTTGTTTGTTAAAGAAAATGTCTTGTTGTTAGTGTAGGGAGTATGAACACCTTCCCTGGTGCATGGACGGCAGGGACCTGTAGAGCCAGGCTGTCCCCTTCCCACTAAGCCATCTTAGCCATCTTGTTGGCTTCTCGTTCCCTCCTTGTGGTCTTTTTCTTTTCTGTTTCTTGGTTCTGATGCTCTACAGGGACATCCCGTCTCCACATTCTGTTTTCTCTTGGTAGTAGGTTTGTTCTCTTCGTAGTTTCCACATCTCGGCTTTTTGTTTTTAGTTTGAGCTTCTTGAGCACTTGCCAGGATATTAGTGTTTTGAAATGCCTATTTATTCAGTCATACATACCATGTCATTTTATTTTTAAGATTTCTTTTATTTGAGGGCTGTAGAGGTGGCTCAGTGGTTCAGAGTGCTAACTGCTCCCTAGCACCAGAATGGTGGCTGACAACAGTTTGAGGGAGGCCAGCACCTCCTTCTGACCTCTACAAGGCATCATTCAGGCATGGAGTACACAGACATACATACATGCAGCCAAAACACCTGTGTTCATGAAATAAAATAAAACTTAAATTTAAAAAAACAAAGTTAACGGGCTGGAGAGATGTTGCAGTGGTTAAGAGCACTTGTTATTCTTGCAGAGGACCCAAGTTCAATTCCCAGCATCTATACAGTGACTCATAACCATCCATAACTCCAGCTCCAGGGATCCAGTGACCTCTTCTGGCCTCCATAGACTGTATGAAAATGATCCACAGCCATATACCCACACACAAAATAAAAATTAAAAAAGAAAAAAAAAAAAGACAGAATTAACTACAGTGGCGTAAGTTCTACACCCTAGCTAGGGATCCATTTCCTAGACATGTGAGGGCATATGTGAGCCTTGATTCCCATATGTGGGAATCAAACCCAGGTCCTTAATACTGGTTAAGAACAGTATTCTTAACCAGTGAGTCACCTCTCCAGCAACCTCTACCTCTTTTAAAGGAAGTCTTTATTACCTTTAAACTTTTTGTATGTTGGGGGTATATGTATGTGTGTATGTGCATGCATGCTATGGTGTATATGTGGAGGTCAGGGAATGACTTGCAAGAGTCAATTCTTTCCTTCTGCCATGTGGGTTCCAGAGATCAAACTCAGTCATCAGACTTGCCAGCAGGCCACCTTACCCACTGCTCTTCATATTCTTTGTCAAAAGATGAAGCCTTAGGCCCAGTTCCTAATCTTGGATAAAATTCTCTATAAAACGGCATGGTGGCCTTAGGAGATATCTCAGTCAGTAAAGTCTTTTCTCTGCAAGCATGAGTGCCTGGGTTCAATACCTAGCACCCATGGTACATATTTACTGTCTTGGGGAGGCAGAAACGGGCAGCCCTGGGGCTTGCTGGCTAGCTTTACCCTAAATAGCCATCTCAGGCCAATGAGTAACCGTGTCTCCAAAAACAAAGTGGACAGCGCCTGAGAAGAACACATAATCAAAATAACAACAACAGACAACTTGTATGGAAAGTGAGACAGGCTAGGGCTCAAGCTGGGGAGGGTGCTTGCCCTACTGTGTACAAGGCCTAGGCTCCATGCCCAGCACAGAGGCAGCTGCCAGTATGCTGCTGTGTGCCTGGGCCACATGGTGAGAGTGGGCATGAGGGGAGAATAGAGGGAAAGTCAACCCAGGGGAAGAGTTGGCACTTGGCTCTAGTGTAGTTGCTGTCTCCTCTTGAAGCCTGTGTTTTGCTGAGTTTGTTTAGCATTTTTATCTTGTCAGAAACCACTGCCAGCTTTACCTTACTCAAACACATCTTCTTAGGTTACTGCCTTAATAACCCGACAGCCTGCAACTTCTGGCAGCTGGGTTTCCACGTTCTTGAGTGGCCTCATCTGTTCACACATCACCTTGACAAGCCCTCTTGTAAGCCCTTATTTTCTTGTAGTGTTGTTGCTGTTATACCACACAGAATATACCAAAGTATCGCCTTTCTAAGAAACCCTGTTCAAATTCCACCTTTTTAAAAAGATATTCCAGAGTCCCTTGGCTAGAGATGGGTCTGTCCTTCACCTTATTTTGGCATGCCATTTAAGTGTTCTGTATATTTTGATGCAGTTATAACCATTTTCCTCTGTTTTGGGAGCATGCTCAGATGCTGCTATGGAAGCAGTCCACGGGCAGCCCATTCAGCTCCTAGACTACTGTCCCAGGGCTGCGATGGTGAGGCAGAGTGCTTCCCTTCTACGTCTCTGCTTCTGTGCTACTTCCTCAACAGCCTGTTACCCTTTGTTCCACAGAGCTTCGGTGCAATCCTGGGCAGTTTGCATGTCACGGTGGTACCATCCAGTGTATACCCCTCCCCTGGCAGTGTGACGGCTGGCCGACGTGTGAGGATAAGAGTGATGAAGCCGACTGTCCAGGTGAGTGTGTGGATTCACCTGTCTCTTTGGCCTAGTCTCCCACGGTGAAGGAGTGTGACCAGGCAATCGTGTGGTCTGTATACATTGGAAGGATAGTGTGAGTTGACCCACTCTTAGCTTTTTAAAAAGTCTTGGCCATAGACTGATCTAGAAGTCATGAGTTAACAGTACTGGGGATTTGAGGTACTATTAGCCCTGGACTCACAGAACCTTGAGAGGGTGTGTGTGTGCGCTCACTGGCTCTGGGTATCAGTGCCTACTGAGGCTTGACCGGTATAAACTGTAAACTACCACTGCCTTTATTTCCCTTGTCCAGGCATTCTCTAGTAACATGGCACTTGGGGTTTTTCTCGTGGCCAGTTGTAAGCTCCTGAAGACATAGACTGGTTTCTACCTCAGCACCCTTATTCTGAGTAATAGCATTCATTCCATCCGCAGGTCTCATCTTGTGATAGGTGGGAGGGGCAGCATCCCATGCACATGTATTCATGTTTGTGTGTCATTGTTGACACTGATTTGCACATGCACACACTGACTCAGGATCTTTCAGGATTTTGATGAAGCCTGTCAAGCAGAAGGCATGTCATATAATAGAAATAAGACGTTTTCCCAGTGAGAAATTACTCCACACACTTAGAGATGAAGGGAAGCTCTTTACGTAAGCACCTGATAACTGGTCTAATGCCTGAATAACAGCTCCCAACAGAGTTGGCTTCATTGGCTTATGTACACCTCAGGCTTCTGTATTCCGTCTAACACTGGCATCCTTAAATCTCTTTTGGGTCCTGGCCCCAGGCTACACTTTGGACACTTTAAACAGAGACAGAAGGCTGCAAATCTGACTTAGCTTAGGCAGATAGGTTGACATAGCGAAGATATTTATTTATTTATTATTTGTTACCAGAATTATTTAAGTACACCAGTGTGTTCTGTTTTAAATAATTATTACCCAGAGTCATCCTGCTCATCCCCAGAGCTGGCTGCTAGTCTTTTTCTCTAGACTTAATTTTATTTATTTGTGTGTGTACCCCTCTCTCCAGCCGCTAGAGGTATATCTTCAGTATGCAAATGGGGGCAGAGTGGCTGGTACTAAGTTAGAGCTGTCTCCTTTGTCATGGCAGTGACAACCTAAGGGCTACTCAGTCCTGCTGAAGAGACATTATGTCCCAGCATCCTAGTCTCACATCTCTAACAGGCCTGTCAGCACCCTGCTTTTCTTGGGGTGCTTTGGAGGCACTGCCCCTTTGGCTAGTTTCCACTTGGAGAACTCAATGTCTCCCAAGCAGATCTATTAGTAAGTCCTTTAGAATACCAATTCAGTCATACTACAACCCAAGAATCACAACTTAAGCTTTGTGTGGTGGTGCAGACCTTTGATCCCAGGACCTAGGAGGCAGAAACAGGCAAATCTCTGAGTTTGAGGCCAGCCTCTACATAATGAGAAACTGGAAAAAAAAAAATTGTAACCTGAAACTAGCCTGGTTTTGAGAACCCTTTACTATCTGGCATAACTCTTCCTTGCCCAGTTTCTGCCACTGTATCAGCTGATGTCCTTCCTGTGTCTACCCTGGTAACTCCTCGATGCATGTGTTCTGGTATTCTTGGAATTTCTTTTTTCTGTCCCTGCCTAGATCAGCAAGCCTTCCTTCAAGACTTGTCTCAGATGCTAGCTGCCACAGTGAAAACGTTCACCTGATCAGGGTTACTGCTGGCTAATTCTCGCTGTTAAGGGACCTGTTTTGCATTTCTCCTTCAAGACCACAAGCTCTAAGAATGTGAAGTCTTTTCTCTCCCTGGATGGGCCCTAACCTTGAGGTGTTTTTCTCCCTGGATGGGTCCTAAACTGAGGTAGAAAAGGTATACTGTAGCTCCTAGAGGCCAAGGGAGGTACAACCTGGGCCAGCCTGAAGGGTTTCTTGTTTGTTTGTTTCCCTAAAATAGGGTTTCTCTGTGTAGTCCTGGCTCTCAGAACTTGCTCTGTAGACCAGGCTAGCCTTGAACTCAGAAGTTCACTTGCTACCATCCTCCTACCTCTCAATTCCCATTCTACCCCCCCCCCCCCCCCCCCACACACAGAAAGGTATGATGTAATAGGAATTAACAGATAAACTTTGCACAGTTCTTTGAGGGGGTTCCAAAATAAGATGCAGAGTTGAGCATAGTGCTGTACTGTGGTCTCAGCTACTCAGAAGGCTCCAGCTGGAGATTGCTAGGACTTGAGACTTGACAACAGAGTAATGTCTCTCATCTCTGATAAAGAGATGGTCCAACAGGTAGGGCAGAGTCCTTATCCTCAAAGATCTAACGGTGGTGGCCTGGTCAGGACCCTCTAGAACCATCCCTGTCTGACTTGTGGTGGTGGCCTGGTCAGGACCCTCTAGAACCATCCCTGTCTGACTTGTTCCTTGGGTCAGCTGAGAGAGAGTAGACTCCCCAGCACATGGCACCAGATGCTGGTGAAGACCAGGGAGGCCACTCTGGAAGGGACGGCCTTTGGAGAACTCTATGAATGGTCAAATGGGTCTTGGTCTCCTTCAAATGAAATAAACTTGTGGCTGCTCTGAAAATGTCTTCTGCCTGTACATTGTATGTTATGCAGAGCTTCAGAGACTGCTATAGATTGTGCAATCAGTGGCAGCCATGCTGTGCTTGCTTTCAGAGACGCTCAAGTAGAGAGGTCTGATTTCCCTTTGAGGCCCTGTGGCCTGGCACAGAGGAGGATTTGGCTCCTCGCTTTTGTGGATCGCTGTGCTTTTTAGAAGTCTGATGCTGGCCTTTCCCTGCTCTGAGCATGACAGGTAGGCATGGTTGTCTGGAGGATTGAGGACTCAGCCACAGTAGGACTCACCTGCCTTGGCCTTGTCTTTGTTTTTGTACTTGTAGTGGGCTGCCAGGTCACAGGCTACATGGGAGCAGATTGATTTTTATTTCTGAGAAATTTAAGTATGAAAACACATAAGAATAATATGATAGCTTATCTTCATTTCCTTAATAGCTGCTGAAATTTTGTTACCCTTTTGCTAGTTTTCTGGTTTTTTTAACCTTAATAATAATAACTGTACATTGTGGCTCATGACTGTAACCTAGCACTCAGGAAGCTGAAGCAAACAAGAATTCCCTAAGTTTGAGGACAACCAGGGCTACATGGAGGCTGGGAGATCCTTCCACAGGAGGAAGCAAAGAGTTAGTGGGTAACAACTTGTACTCTAAAAGCTGTGGTCTTCCTACACAATGTATAAATGGAAAAGCTCCAGCCGTTCTCAGTGAGGCCACTTTTGTGTGTGAACATGAGATTTTCTTGAATTGGCCACACTAGATTATTTCATTGCCCTACCCTCCAAAGGCGTCTAAACAGTACATACAGACACAAAGAAAATGAACGCAGCCAGACAGAAGTGATTGCAGCCTTTGTCTTGTTACTGTTTTGTTTTTATTTTGAGACAAATAATGTAGCCCAAGCTGGCCTCAAACTCAAGATTGAAGGCGAGTTCACTCTTCTTCCCAAATGCTGACATTACAGAAAGCATGTACCCCAGCTTCACAGGTTTTTGAGAGGAGAAATGGGTAGCCTACTTAATGCAGTGTGCCCTTTATGGGCTTTTGTCTTTCAGAAACTGAAAGGCTAAACTCAGTTCTCAGAAACCTACCAGCAGCTTTTAGTGTGTCCTTTGACTCTAGGGGTGCTGGCAAGGGAAGGCAAAAAGATTCCCTCTCCCTGTCCTCATGTGAGAACATCAGCTTTGACTGGGACACACTTTTTTACTATGACCACCAGCTGCCTTAGGGCTAAGAGCACCTCTGATGTTAGCATTAGTCTCCTGCAGACAGCATTCAGGATTGGCTATGGAGGTGAAATGAAGGCAGAAGTGTCCACACGACTCCTATTGTTTTGCTTCCGACTTTGGGAGTGTTTATTCTCTCTATATAGTAAACAATGCCAGACGGTTCTGTGGAAATGGGATTTCAATTCTAAGGTGTGAGGAGGTGTCTCTTTATATCATTCTGAAGGAGTAAAGAGCTGTGCCTACAAGAAGCAAGCTTTACTTCAGAGTTGGTTTAGGGAAGCACCAAATGGCCTGTAAGAGAGATAATTTTACTGGCTACAGATAGACACAAGACATATGACACAGAGTTGTAACACAGGGCTGTGACAATTGGGAAAAAATGAAATTGGATTCTTAACGCAAAACACAGAAAAATAACTGTTTAGAGTAAAGAAAAAAATGTAAAGACAGTCTAAGTGAATATCAATTTTGATAAGGAGGTTAAAATATCTTAAAACAGCTGATTTATTCATTTTTAATCTTCCCTTTATTAAAAGATACTAGTAAAAGATGGGCAGTGGTGGCACATTCCTTTAATCCTAGCACTTGAGAGGCAGAATCAGACAGATCTCTGAGTTCAAGACCGTCCTGGTTTAGAGTGAATTCTAGGACTACAGGACTACACAGAGAATCCCTGTCTTGAAAAACAAACAAGCAAAAGGACACTAATAAAAAATTGAAAATATCAGCTATAAAATAGAGAAATGGAAGCCAGGAAGATACTCAGTTAGTAAAGTGTTTGTTGTACAAGCTTGAGAACCCAAGTTTGATCTCCACATTGTGGTCTAAAGTTGTATCCCAAGCACTTGTGTGGTTCAGAAATAGGCACATCCCTAGGATTTATTGGCCAAATCAGCAACTGCCAGGTTCTACTGAGAGTCTGTGTCAAAAAAGACCACAGTTCCTAAGGTATAGCTATTTCTCAGAAAAGTTACTAGTTACTGTTGCTTGTAATTTCAAAATCCACACTTGCGTCTTCTCGAGAGCTCCACCTGTGGTCTCTCAACCCCTCAAGGCTAGCTTCACTAGCCTCTAACAACTACCCTGGCCTCACTCAACTCCCATGGCTAGCTAACGCTTTTCCAGGAGTAGCAATCACACTACACTGACCATCCACCCCTGTGGTTGGCTCTGCCAACACCAATGACTGCCACACAGCTGTGCGCACTCTCTCTCTCTCCCCCCCCCCCCCCCCCCCTCTCTCTCTCTCTCTCTCTCTCTCTCTCTCTCTCTCTCTCTCTCTCTCTCTCTCTCTCTCGCCCACCTGAGTAGCCATGAATGGAAAACAACAATGTTTAAAATCAGCCAGATGTGCAACTGCTGGGCCAGAATCTATTGTCCTAAACTCATCAGCTATTCTATATTAGAATTCACCTAATAGCCCCCAGGCCTACATAGTGTCCATCTTCTCTGCTTTACAGCCTGGCTGAAAAGCCCTTTCTCTATGTCATCTCCTCCTCTTTCTCCTGGGACCCGGAAAACCTGTCTCTATATCTTCTCCCAACAATTGGCTTCTGCTGTCTTATTTACCCAATCAAACAATTAGGGAGTCTCCACCTACAAGTTGTAGTTAAACACAGAGCTATATACAAGTTAGTACTCTAAAGGCTGGGTGAGATGTTCCTTACATACCTGAGGTTGGCAGAAATTAAGTTGTCTGAAAAACTAGGTGTTGGAGATGTGATGGCTTGGGATTCTCACTGTTGTTTGGGTACGGTGGATGAATAAATTGATCCACCTACTTTAGAAAACAGGTAATGTCTTCCATATCAGACCATTCTCATGATCTAGGATTCTCTCTCTCTTTTTTTTTTTTTTTTTTTGAGACAAGGTTTCTCTGTGTAGCCCTGGCTGTCCTGGAACTCACTTAGTAGACCAGGCTGGCCTCGAACTCAGAACTCTGCCTGCCTCTGCCTCCCAAGTGCTGGGATTAAAGGTATGTGCCACCACTGCCTGGCGATGATCTAGGATTCTTATTTGGGAGAAATTTGGAGAAATTCTTTTAACATTTTTGTACTAATATCTTAGAAAACAACTCACACGATCACATGATAAAATGTTTTGTGCCAATGACAGAGAATGGTGTTAGGTATAAGTGTCAACATATATGTCAGTAGACAAGAGTAAGTTAACAGATAACTGCAAACAGTGAAGCGTATGTATGGGCCATTCTGTGCTTTAGCCAATGAGGTAAGCTGAAGAAAGCACAGACGCGCTGCACGAGAATCATGGCAGATGGCTCCTCCAAAGTAATCTTGGTCCTTCCCTGGTGGGAAAACAGGAACAGACACGGGGAGGAGCAGGTGGTGTGAGTTGAGCTCATCAGGTGAGCTTTTGTTCATTATTATATTTCGCTTATGCTTATAGCTTTCATTTTTTGGCATGCTGATGTAGATTGTTTTTTGAGGAGACAAAGTTATGTTGCTCAGACTGGTTTCAAACTTTTAGGCTCACAAGATCCTCCTGCCTTAGGTCCAAGTGTTGGAATATAGACATGTGCCTGTAGTTCTTAAAGAACTACAATAGGAGCAGAGTGCAAGCTGACCTAACCTAACAGAGCAGCTGCAGCGTGGGCCTCCTGAAAAGAACAGTAAGAAATAAATGCATTCTGCCCTGAAGGATCCCTGAAAATTGAGAGGTGACAGGCTCTGACAGGGAAATGAGTTAGGACTGGTGAGAGTCTCAGCACCACATCCTTCTTTGTCCACTCTGCACAGCTGACTTATCCCACCAAAACATCATAGGTGGTTTTTGTTGTTGTTGTTGTTTGTTTGTTTGTTTTTTGAGACAGGGTTTCTCTGCGTAGCCTTGCTGTCCTGGAACTCACTCTGTAGACCAGGCTGGCCTTGAACTCAGAAATCTGCCTGCCTCTGCCTCCCAAGTGGTGGGATTAAAGGCGTGCACCACCATTGCCTGGCCATAAGTGTATTTTCTAGTTCTGTGTATTTTCATAAGTGTATTTTCTGTTACTGTGGTAACAGTAAGTCCATAGCAGACAGGTAGGAGATAGGTACCTGAAAGGACTATTTGGGATCAAGATGTGATGGAACAATACTGTATGCAGCTATTAGTGCACACCAAGGAGTGAAAGCACCAGTGGCTGAGCCTGTAAAGTGGTCCATTTACTTGTTGAAGAGCTGGTTGCACTCTCTTTCTGTTAGAGTTTGGAACCACTTGGGTATACACACATAGGGAAGAATTAAGAAGGATTTTCTCAGACGAGATCAGAAGAGTCTTATCTAGAGATAAGCAGGTGTATCACAGGAATAGCCGTAATAGAAGCTCTCAGCTAAACATTTGTGCCTCATTCTAGTGCCCAGTCTGGCTTACCCAGACCATCTTTCTCTTAACCATGAAAAACAGTCGAAACTTCTGGACTCTGGATGCTCAACAGACTTGACACAGGATTCTAAGCCAGGAGAGTCAGAACTTGATTACCTGAGGTAACTCTGCAGTGTGTGAAATCACTATTAAATTCAGGATATCCTGTTGTATAACAGGATACATGGAAGATTCAGGTACTTAGAAAAAAGCATAGTATGCGGTAATCCTGCAGTGGAGAAAACCAGTTACTGATGATATCTTAACTCAAGGAGTAAAAGAAAACTTTAAAAATATATTCTGGCAGTACAGTAGTGGCACATATCTTTAATCCCAGCACTCGGGAGGCAGAGGTAGGTGAATCTCTAGTTTAAGGCCAGGGCGGCCAGGGTTACACAGGGAAACCCTGTCTCAAAAACAAAAAGCTACACACACACACACACACACACACACGCACACGCACACGCACACGCATATGCATGTATATTCTGACTTAAAAAAAAATGGCAGTGTAGGAAATTCTAAGTCCTCACTCTGACACAGAAACATTCCAAAGCAACTACAGGCTGGACGCAGAGACTCTGTCTACCTCTGAGAAAGATTTGGAAGGCACCTAGTTAGGACGAAACCATGTTGAACTGCTGTGATGGTTACATACCCAGTCTTAGCTCTTGGGAAGCTGAAGCAGGATTGCCAGTTCAAAGCTTTCCTGGGCTGCATAGCAAGACCGTGTCACAGAAACAAACAAGCATGAAGAACTAGAAGCATAGCTGAGTTGGTGGACTTTGATCCCAGCATTGTATGAACTAGGTATGGTTGTACGTGCCTGGAGTCCCAACATTGGGAAGATAGAGGCAGGAGGAGCAAAGGTTAAGGCTATCCTTGGCTACATAGACCAATCTGACCTGACTCTTAAGTTTTGCATTGGGATACGTGCGTGTATACATGTTGAAACAAGGTCTCTTTTTAGGGGGCGGAATGGGCTGTGTACACCAGGCTAGCCTTGGACTCACAGAGATCTACCTGCCTCTGCCTCCTGAGTGCTGGGACTAAAGGTGTGCACCAGCATGCCCAGCTCAACATTGTTTTTATTTGTGTTTGCTCCACATGGTTCCTAGTGTCCACCTCCAGCCTGTGTGAAGTGTCCCTAGCTGGATAGGGCTTTCTGAGAGACTGCTGCCGGTTTCTCCTGACAATGTAAAATGGCTGCTGGAAAGGTGCTGTACAGAATGGAGTGCAAGTATTCTGAAAATAAAGGGGGCTATACACCTGCAGGGGTCTGGGGCCGAGCAGTGGTGGTGCACACCTTTATAATCCCAGCACTCAGGAGGCAGAGGCAGGCAGATCTCTGAGTTTGAAGCTAGCCTGGTCTAGGATAGTCAAGGCTACAGCAGAGAAACCCTATCTCAAACACATACACATACCCTATGGAGTGTGACACTTGTGGCAAACCTCTGTCTCCAAAAAAATATTTACATTACAATTTTATAACAGTAGCAAAATTACAGTTGTGAGGTAGCAATGAAAATAATCTTGTGGTTGCGGTCAACTTAAGTAATTGTGTTAACAGGTCACATTAGAAAGGTAGAGCTGCTGCCTGAGGGAGTCTTTCAGAAGGGAGATGAATACATTTAAAAGTAGTGTGTGCGGAGGGCTGGAGAGATGGATTAGCGGTTAGGACACTGACTGCTCTTCTAGAGGTCCTGAGTTCAATTCCTAGTAACCACATGGTGGCTCACAACCATCTGTAATGGGATCCGATGCCCTCTTCTGGTGTGTCTGAAGACAGCGACAATGTACTCCTATATATGAAAGAAAGAAAGAAAGAAAGAAAGAGAGAGAGAGAGAGAGAGAGAGAGAGGAAAGAAAGAAAAGAAAGAAAGTAGTGTGTGTGGAAATCAGGAAAAGCTTACACATCAGCACTGGCAAGAGATCTGAGAAGACCTTTAAAAAATCATCTCACATTGATTCAAGTTCCCACCAAGCCCTGCTAGGTAGTTATCATCTCCAGCACAAGGCAAGTCTTTAAAGACTAGGAGAGGTGGGTGCTTTTACCCAGACAAAGGGAGAATGTGGCCCATCTCTTAGAAAAAGAGACCTCTTTTTTAAGGCAATGTTCATTTTATTTATTTTAATTAATTAATTAAGTGGTTAATCAGTTTTTTAGCACAGGGCTTTTCTGTGTAGCTTTGACTGTTCTGGAACTCACTCTGTAGAGTAGGCTTGCCTCAAATTTATAGAGATCCCCTGGCTCTGCCTCCTGAATGCTGGATCAAAGGCATGACCACCACTGCCTTGTGTCATTGTTTATTTTTATTCTTTAGCCATTTCACACATGTATATAATTTCAGTCCTTACCCATTATTCTGTTTCATGCCTCTCTTCCCAGGAAGTCCCTTTCTATTTTCATGTCATTTTTATATAAGAAATACAAACTTTAAAATAATATCTTAAATGTGTATTGAAGGAACTAAAGGAAAATATGGACAAAGACCTAAAATAAATGAGGAAGTAGGGAAGTAGGGGTTGAGGCTATTGCTCAGTGGCAGAATGCTTGCCTAGCATGAGTTTCGGCCTCCTGTGAAGGCAAAAACTGAGAAATCCCAGACCCAGTTGGCCACTCAATACCTATAATCTCAGTATTCAGGAGGCAGAGACAGCCCATATTACAGAGCAAGACTATCTCAAACAGTAGAAACATTTTCCCCCAGGTAGATGACAGATTACACTCAGGCACAGTCCTAAAAGAGTCATAGGCCCTCTGTAAACACAGGGCAGTTAGATGGAGAAGCCTAGAAAGATCCCCTCTCCTTGCTGGGTTTCAGTCACCCTACAGAACCGAAGAGTTCTGTTGTGGTGGTTTGGCAACCCAAGAGCAAAATGTCATGGTACTATAGGATAAAACCTGTTAAGTAGAATCCTGTGAGACTGTGGGAAAGAAAACTTGAAAATTAGATCTGCACAGTGCTCAGCCAGCTGAAAGCCTTTAGTGGGAACCAAAGTATACATGAGAATTTGCACAGATTCCAAGCAGCACAAAGGATACTGGCAAGAGCTGCTTAGAAATGTGGCCAGCATTCGCACTCAGCATCTGAGGAAATCACAGAGATTTGGCCTTCTGTTTGAGATTTCACTGTTATGCAGAGAAAAGCTAGATGGGAAGAACAGTTGCAGAAGAGTGAGAAGAAGGCTGGGAAGGAAGGCAAGAGGCTAGAGGGAATTCACAACCAGGCCAGTAGGTTTCCATGGTCTGTCTCTACCCTCTTTGTGTAATATTCAGTCTCTAGGAGACCAGCCCTGTACAGGCTAGTTTTGTGTGTCAACTTGACACAGGCTGGAGTTATCACAGAGAAGTGAGCTTCAGTTGGGGAAGTGCCTCCATGAGATCCAGCTGTGGGGCATTTTCTCAATTAGTGATCAAAGGAGGTCGGGCCCCTTGTGGGTGGTGCCATCCTTGGGCTGGAAGTCTTGGGTTCTATAAGAGAGCAGGCTGAGCAAGCCAGGAAAAGCAAACCAGTAAGAAACATCCCTCCATGGCCTCTGCATCAGCTCCTGCTTCCTAACCTGCTTGAGTTCCAGTCCTGACTTCCTCTGGTGATCATCAGCCATGTGGAAGTAAGCTAAATAAACCCTTTCCTCCCCAACTTGCTTCATGGTCATGATGTTTGTGCAAGAATAGAAGAGACCCTGACTAAGACAAGCCCTGAGCTCTTTTCTCTTCTATCCCTTTCCCTTTCCTTCCCCCTCCCTTTCTTCCTCCTTCCTCTCCCCCATCTCTCTCCATACTCTTTGCTTTTACCAGAACACAATCTGGCTGGATTTGCAGGGTCTCTGTGTCTTGGCTTCCTGATTGGGGACTGTTCTCTCAGAGTGTATTTTTTCCTCATATCAGTCTACCTTTGCTAAACCTCCCTTGTGCTCCCACCTGCTTTTTTGCTCCTATAGTTTCCTCTTCTGTTGTTTCCTCTGCTTTCCGTCATTCCAGTACTGATCACCAGTCCTGTGTGTGTGTGTGCTGGGGTGGGGAGGACATTCTTTTTACTTTTCTTTCTACTCATGTCCATAGTGACATAGAAATGCACACAGTGTTAACAATGTCTCAAATTAGCATTTAAGAGATGATTATTTGGGGAGGAGGTGTGTGTGTGTGTGTGTGTGTGTGTGTGTATGTTATTTGTCTGTTTTTGCAGGGTTTGTATATAGGTTTTTTCAGAGAGTGGTGACTGTAGTTGACTATTTTCATAGAGGGTGTATCCATGTGTATTGACTGTTTGTTGTTCCAGATAGATTCTGCTAATATAGGAGGAATTCTAATGGAGCCTCATACTCTGAACACCAGGATAGTAAAAGCAATACTTCAACTCCTATTACTACCTAGTTTTTCCTTAAGAAAGGTGACAAAATAAAAGTTTAGTAATCTAAATTCCTGATTCCAATCCCAAACACAAGTAGAATGAAGGTTCACAAAATGGCTCAGCAAGTAAATGCTTGCCACTAATCTGACAGCCTGAGTTTAATCCCCAGATCCCAGGACTAAAGAAAGAACTGAGTCCTGAAGGCAGGCTGTCCTCTAACCTGCACACAATAAAACTTCAAAAGAATGATGAAACTCTTCAAGAAACTAAAGAGTGAATTCAAGGAGACCAAGATGAATGAGATAAGGAAGTCAATACAGAATGAAAATAGAATATAAAGAGCAATACTGAAAAAAAACAACTGAAATGATAACAGAAAATAAAAGTTTAGGAAGGCAGATGACAAGCACATTGGAAAGCCTTACTGGTAGAGTGGACCACGGGTAAGCAGAACATCAAGGCTGAAAGACAAGGGCAAGACTTACTGCATCACTCAGGAACATTAGTAAGATCTTAAACACATACTGTCGGCATGTGCAAGGAACACTGAGAAAGCCATGTCTACAGACTGAGCATAGCCGGAGAGGAAGCCATGCCAGAAGCATAGAAAATATTTTTAGTACAAACAGCAGAAAATGTCCCAAGTCTAGGGAAGATGAGCTCCATCCAAGAAGTACAAAAAGACAGAATCAGGAGGTGCAGCCTTGTTGGAGCAGGCATGATGCTGGGGGAATGCTTTGAAATTTTAAAAGCTCACTCCTTCCCAGTTAGCTTTTTCCTGTTTGTTTCTGGCTTGTATTTCAAGATATGAGCTCTTATCTACTACTCCAGCACCATGCCCTCCTGCCTGTCTGCTGCCATGATGATCATGGACTCTAACCATCTGAAACTGTAAGCCCTAGATTAAATGCTTTCTTTTACAAGTTGCCTTGGCCATGGTTTCTTAACACAGGAGTGGAAAAGTAAACAGACATCTCTCCCCCCTTTTCCCTCTTTTTTTTTTTAAATATGTGAAGATAGAGTTCATGGTCCCGTGCTCACTAGCTATACTACCACTGACCTCATCCCAGTATTTTTAAGGATTTACATAGAAAAAACAGGAGACTTAAGAGAGACTTAATGTAGTAATGGTTGATGCATTTTAACTTTTAAACTTAAGCACTTTAAATATTTTACATTAAATACTATTTCATAATGAGAAGATTGAATTCTATTAAGTAAAAATAACTTAAGAGCCCAGGATATTAACAGAATCTGGTATCTAGAGAGGAGTGGGCTGTCAGAGATAGAGTCAAGGAAGCACTTTGTAGGTCATCCCTTGCCACTTCTTTAGTCTCAGGCCAGCCATTACAGCCAGAGTCTGGTCTGATCTTCCTGTCTGAGGGCAGCCTTGCATACCCACTGTCCTACTGTTTGGCTTTACCTTGTCCTCATATAGATGGAGTGGGATGGGGTGGGCCTGGGAAGTCATTGGCTCTGGTGTCACCTTACTTCATTTAGTCACTCTTACTTTATGAGGTGAAAGGAATGACCTGCAGATTGTTAGATCACTCTGTGTAAGTCTAGAGTGTCCCTCCTATCTTCAGCCTCCTGTTTATACTTAACCATGCTTTGAGATCTTTTGCACACGAGGACCTGTGCTAGGTGCTTTGTATCCTGAGGCACTGGCCTGAAGGTTAACAGCCTTGAGATCTACAGGCAAGTGTGCAGACAGGTGGAATAGGCCACTGACAGTGTGGTAGAAGAAGATTGCATGTGGTAGGACCTTAGGAAGCATTGCTTCTCCAGGTACCCTCAGAGATTCAGGCAGCGCTGAGGATTGTGAAGCAGGAATGGCTGACTCAGGGTTATGCAAAGAGTGCTTGTAAAGGACAAGACCCTATTCATAATAGCAAGAAAGTAAAAGGTATGCTTCACCAGAAACAAGGTCAGAATGTGACTCTTTTTTTTTACTCTTTTTTTTTTTTTTTTTTTTTTGTGGTTTTTCGAGACAGAGTTTCTCTGTGTAGCCTTGGCTGTCCTGGAACTCACTCTGTAGACCAGGCTGGCCTCGAGCTCAGAAATCTGCCTGCCTCTGCCTCCCAAGTGCTGGGATTAAAGGCGTGCGGCACCACTGCCCGGCTCTGAATGGGACTCTTGATGTTACTCCCCACCAGGCCTTTCCAGCACTGAGCTGCCTTTGGGCTCGGTGCTGGCAAGCCACAAAGTTGTGTCCTGGCTGCTGCTAATGAGCTCACGGCATACTTCCTTTGCTTTCAGAAGTGACTGGAGAGGCCCGTCCTTATGGGAAGGAAACTGTGGATCTGCGGCAGGGGCGGACCAGAGGAGGCGACCCCACACACTTCCACACAGTGAACGTGGCTCAGCCTGTCCGCTTCAGCAGTAAGTTGCAGACCTGCCCTAAGGCAATGCCCACTAAAGTGTTTGTTAGCCCATCTTGAGGTTATGGCCTCACTCAGCCATGGCTTTCTTGAGGCCATTGCTGAGGGGCTAGGTGTACTAAAGCAGCCCTGGAAGATGCTGGGAGGACATGAATGGAGCTGCATGTTGGCCTGCCAAGGACATCCAACTCTCAAGTAGTAAAGGAGACTTGGTGCCCAAGCAGGCTCTAAAGCCAGCCTGCGTGTTTTGACAGTGCTGCATTCAGAGATAGTAATACTGATTGAACATGCTCCCTTTCTTAGTGATTAGTAAATGAATAACCCTTAACATTAAACTTCTGAAGGAGTATAACAAAACTGAAGTGCAAAACATAGTTTAAAATCTCCCCTACCCTGAGCAGACATGCTAAGGTGATGGCATCTTCTATGTACAAGAATAGCCAGATCTTTAGCATTAAAAATGTTTTATGTGCCTATTTAGTGGGCAGTCTGTTTTCTAGTTTATGTTAACTCTTAGCCTCAGCATGGGAGAGCCACTTTACAAACTCTGCCTGTGCCTGTTGTCTGTGCTGACCATTACCAGTCCTAGGGCTTGGCCACCAACCTATAGTGACTACCTAAGCCCAGCACAGTCTGTTCAATGAGGGCCCTGGAAGGGGAGTCACCCTGTAGGCTCCCAACACACCTCACAGCTCCTACCTTTGCATGGAGCAGTAGTTGCTGGTCTGAGTGAGACTGAGTGAATGTGGGAATGTGTAAGCAGGTGTGAGAAACTTGAATTAAATGCTGCCCCATCCCTACCCTCAGAAGTGTGTCCTGTGTGTACTGAGCCAAACTGTCTCAGTCCCTGTGCATTCAACTGTGCTTACCTAAGGCATGAACAGTGAGCACATAGTGCTATCCAGCTTGCCATCCTTGCACACAGTATTGTGTCAGCATGCCTCTGATGTGGTCCAGCTTGCTTCCTCTGAGTCCTATGTCTTTGTTAATAAGTCAGTCACACATACTTGGAACCTAAACATGAGGATTGGGTTGGTGAGATGGCTGTTCTAGGAGCCTTGGGTTTGATTACAAGCATCCACATGGTAGTTCACAACCATCTGTAACTTCTAACTCCAAGAGCCCTCTATGGCCTCTGCAGGCATGACCAGTGCCTCAGGATGCAAAGCACCTAGCACAGGTCCTAGTATGCAAAAGATCACAAGCCCTAGTTCTCCAAGGTGATTCTGAAGTGTAACTGTTGTTGACACAGCACATGTAATTCCACTTCTGAAATCATGATCCTAATTTGGGGGACAACTCCCCTTCCGTTATTCATGCTTCCTAGGGAAATGCCCAAGCGGGTGGCACCACTATGAAGGCACAGCTAGCTGCTACCGGGTCTACCTCAGTGGAGAAAACTACTGGGATGCTGCCCAGACCTGCCAGCGTGTGAATGGCTCACTTGCCACCTTCTCCACTGACCAGGAGCTGCGCTTCGTCCTAGCCCAGGAATGGGACCAGCCAGAGCGGAGCTTTGGCTGGAAAGACCAGCGCAAGTGAGTCCTGGGGTTCAGAGTCTATTCACTGCTAAGCACTCACTGGAAGCCCACACTTGGGGAAGGCAAATCCCCTTCAGTAGGAGCAGGTAGAGTTTGGCTTCAAGATGGAAGTTGGGGGGCTTATAAAGAAAGGAAGAGGACAAGGCCTTATTGATTTCCCCTGTGGATACAGCCACACTTGGTGACTGTGGCCAGAGTGTGCTAGCCTGCATCCCAGGGGGCTACTCCATGTGGGGCTTAAGAAGAGCACACAGACAGGTGGGGATGCCTTCTGAGAAAGGGAGGACTCTCACCTCTGCTGTGTGCTTTCTTGGACCCAGCTTAGTCTTCCCTTTTAGAAACCTTAGGCTTCCAAGTTCGTGCACGTGTGATGTTGATGGGTGCAGGGCATGTGCCAGGCACATCTCAGGCCATCTGCCCAGAATCTGCCACCTGAGCTCCAGGCCCTGCTCATCTAGAGGAGACAGAAAAGTAGCAGCCAACTTAAAAACTCAGTATTTGTGGGGCTCGTGGTTAGGGAACAGGAATGTACCAAAGTCCTCACTGTGCTGCCTTCAGAAAGCTGCACCATGTGCCCTATCCATGCTGGAGGGGTAGAAGCTAGAAATGGTAGCCAGTTGTCTCCCCTTCTCTAGAAGGAAGCACAGTTCTTTGGGTCCAAACAGTGGCCAATGTTCACTGCCAGTCACTGTTGCCTCCCTGACAATGAAACAGCTCTCATTCTGCCAGGGGAGCATGGTGGCCTAAGAGGCAAGTGACCAGAGGGCCATTTCAAGATAAACTTCAGTTTGTCTTGTCATGTATGGCAAACCATCTCCTTATGGGGCTGAGCCAGTAGAGTTAAAAGTCTACCCCAGAATGAAGAACTCGTTATGGTGCAGGAGTAGAGTGCTTGCCTTGCAAACTTGAATCCCTGGGACCAGAAAAAGGTAAACGTCCTCAGTACTCTAAATACATACATATGTATGCATGTAGTCATCAATGGCTATTTTACCCAGGTGCTAAGGTTTTTCCTTATGTGTTCTGCAGGCTCTGGGTTGGTTATCAGTATGTCATTACTGGCCGGAACCATTCCTTAGAAGGTCGCTGGGAAGTGGCATTCAAAGGTAAGTATTGTGGGTGTTAAGTTTGAGATGGGAACTGCCCTGACTCAGAAGATACTGCTGGAGTCTCCCTTCCTCCTTCCATCAAGTGGAACAAGGCCCATGGAAATGGGGAGTAGTTACAGAGAAGACCCCCTGGGCCAGCATTCTGCCCTGTGGTCAGGTCCTGTGTTTCTGGGACCTTCTCTGGAGCTGCAGCAGAGAAGGCAGTTCTCAAGCCCTGTGGTTGGTGTCCTATTGACACTAGGACAATCTGCTAAAGGCTTGGCATGTCTGGCCTCACCTTTAGTCTCCCTTACAGGCTCCCCAGAAGTGTTCCTGCCCCCAGATCCCATCTTTGCCTCGGCCATGTCTGAGAATGACAACGTGTTCTGCGCCCAGCTCCAGTGTTTCCACTTTCCTACCCTGAGGCACCATGACCTCCACAGCTGGCACGCCGAGAGCTGCTCTGAGAAGTCTTCATTTCTGTGTAAAAGAAGTAAGTCCCCTGGTCAGCCTCCAGTAGGCGCCAACCTCATGGTGCTTTGAAGTAGAACCATCCACCTGGCCTCTAGCTCTGTGGACCTGGCAGCCATAGAGGAGTTCTTGACCCCTGGTTCCCTTTCCCCTAATGGGGACAATTCTTGCTTTATGGCTTCAGTGTTCTCAAGACATTGAGTGAGAACAATGATCTGAGGACTTGGGAAGCCTGTGGCAACTCTGCACTGTCAAGGACCTTAATAACTCTTGGCTGTCTGCTCTGTGTGAATTCTCTTCCCTAGCATATGGGATTAGGAGTCTCCCAGCCTTTGCCAACACATCCACCCAAATATTACATCAAGGGTTCTACTTACAGTGCAGATACACCAAGCAAAGCTAGGGCTGCCCCCCTCCTCCCCCTCCAGCCAGTCCTCTGGGAAGGGCTGAGGAGCAAGATTGGCCTTGACAGCTGCTGACAGCTGCTGATACATGGTTCAGGTTAGGTGTGTCCTCAGCTGTGTTGATGTTTCCTCCCTCCCCCACTTTGTCACAGGGCCTATTCTGACCCTTGCTTTCTGTCGGTTTGTGTCAGCACCACACTCCAAGGGAATATTAGGTCAGGCTGGACTTCCATGTCCGGTGTGTTTTCCACTCTCTCTGCCACTTGCTCTTCTGGGCCTTCTCTTCTATACCAATTTTAGGGTTTTTGGCTTTTTTTTTTTACTAGTTCTTCTAGTGTGGGATCCTCTTACATGTCTGTACATACAGTTTTGTGACTTTAGAATCTTACTCCTAGATTTCTTTACCTCTTCTTGCCAAGGTCTCCACTACCGTGTTGATTAGGAGTACCAAGCATGCGTTAGTGGGTCAGCATCAAGCTTAATGATTTCTACAGGATTTTAAACGTGTCCTGCGGAGTAAAGCAATTGTTTTTCTGCTCCTACTTGTCCAGGAGCATTTATGCCGCAAAAGTATACTATGTGTTACTGGAGGGCCTCTCTGGTTTCTGTAGTTATGAGGGGTTATCACTTGGTTCATTTTTTGTTAACCCTTCTTTTGAGCTAGGTTTTCTCTGTGTTGCCTGTGCTATCTTGAGCACCTGGGCTCAAGCAGCTGTCTTCGGCTCTTAAGTAGCTGGGAGCTCAGGCTCTTAATCATCCTGTCTGATGGTTAACCATCCTTGTGGGTTTGTGTATCTTACATTGCTGAATTTCATTTGCTGATTCTTTGTTTCACATTTTTTATAAATCTTAAAAGTGAGCCAGGGTTGGTACATTCCTATTCTGTACTTTCCTTGGCTCATATTTCTGTTGTTTTCTAAGTGAAGTTCCAAGTTTATTGTTAAAACTTTTTCTTCATAATTCAGATTGAAAATGTGAAGAAAATTAGCTTTCCACAATAAATAAGACAACGATTGGCACTAAACAGTATCCCCAAGGACCATGACATGGCTCGGCTGGTAGAGTGCTTGCTGCTGAGTCTGACAACTTGAGTGCAATACCCAGGACCCGCTTGGTATTAGAGACCTACCTTCCTCAAGTTGTCTTTTGACCTGCACACCTGCACCATGGTAGATACATACCCACCACACACACAAACAAGTAAATAAATGTAGTTTGAAATTTTTAAAGTTAACAATAACTTGTGTAGAGCATATAAAAAAAAAATTACATTCTGCTGGGGCTGTTGGCACAAACTATTAATCCCAACACTAGGAAGGTTGAGGCTTGAATTCTAGGCCAACCAGGCTACACTGTGAGACCTTGTCTCAAAACAACAACAACAAAACATTTTGCCTTTATTAGAAATGCGTTAAGCTTTTTAATATACCAATTTTTGTAGCCAAGTTGCTTTTTTTGTTTGTTTGTTTTTGTTTTTCTTTAAAGATTTATTTATTGTTATATGTAAGTACACTGTAGCTGTCTTCAGACACTCCAGAAGAGGGCGTCAGATCTCATTACAGATGGTTGTGAGCCACCATGTGGTTGCTGGGATTTGAACTCATGACCTTTGGAAGAGCAATTGGTGCTCTTAACCTCTGAACCATCTCTCCAGCCCCAAGTTGTTTGTTTTTAATAAATGGCTATATAGTGCTTGTCCAGCAGGTCTTTTCTTTTAAAACAAAATATGCAGGTAATCAAGAGGCATCCAGGAGACAAACTTCATAGCTCCAAAGTGTTTACAAAAAAAAAAAACAAAAAAAAAAAACTTGGGCTGGGGAAATAGGGGTGGGCAGCCAGGGAGGGATTAAAAGCACTTGCCGGCCAAGGGTGTATGCTGACTCCATCCTTTCCTTGGCTGTTTTCTTATTCCCCCAACTACAGTTTGTCTTTTACTTTTTGTTTGTTTGTTTTGGTTTTTCGAGACAGGGTTTCTCTGTGTAGCCCTGGCTGTCCTGGAACTCACTCTGTAGACCAGGCTGTCCTCGAACTCAGAAATCTGCCTGCCTCTGCCTCCCAAGTGTTGGGATTAAAGGCGTGTGCCACTACCACCTGGCTTTGTCTTTTCCTTTTTAAAACGTTTTTATCATAAGAAGTATGGAATATAGCCAGGTGGTGGTAGCTTATGCCTTTAATACCAGCATTTGGGATGCAGAGGAGGCAGGTGGATCTTCAGGTTGAAGGCTAGCCTGGTCTACAGAGTGAGACAGGACAGCCAGGGCTACACAGAGAAACCCTGGCTTGGAAAAACAAAACAATCTGAGCAGTATCTATCCAGCTATTTACATATTAAATGCCATCAAATCTTGGATAATTGACTAATATGCAAAATATCAGGGTACAGAAAGCTAAACACATTTCATATTTAATTTACATAAGCTAAAAATTCTGTCTAAAGTCAAGCATAATGGTTTGTCTTCTCCATCAGCATACCGATGTATTCATTACACATTTCTGTGTGAGGATGTTTCCTTTTCTTGCTTCACATCAGATTAAAATCTCAATACCGCCAGGCAGTGATGGCGCATGCCTTTAATCCCAGCACTTGGGAGGCAGAGGCAGGTGGATTTCTGAGTTCAAGGCCAGCCTGGTCTACAGAGTGAGTTCCAGGACAGCCAGGGCTACACAGAGAAACCCTGTCTCGAAAAACAAAACAAAACAAAAAAACCCTCACTACCAACCATCCAGACATACCAGGTCATTAGGAAGATTGTCTCTCTTGTGTTTCCCTAACCTTAATGACTGTGAAGTCAGTTTTCTGACGTGACATGAGGTTGTGATGGCACACTGGGTCCAGTCTCAGTGTGGAAGCCTGCATCGATGCTCTAAAGTCCCGTGTGATACCTGGACTCCAGCCTCAGCCTTATATCTATCTACAGCTCTGTTCAAATCCCTGCAATCTATGCAGGCAATGCCAAAGTCCCTGAAAATGACTCAGGACACTATTTCTATAGACAGGGTTTCTCCATATAGCCCTGGCTGTCCTGGAACTCACTCTGCAGACCAGGCTGACCTCGAACTCAGAAATCCACCTGCCTCTGCCTACCAAGTGCTGGGATTAAAGGGGTGCACCACCACTGCCCGGCATGTCTTGAGTTTTAGAATGTAGCTAAAATAAGAACAGCCTGTACAAGCTTGTAGCATTAAAAGACTCAGCTATTATTTCAGCAGTCTAGTTCTTTTTCCTGGTGTAGTCAGATGAGATTTAACAAAGACAGAGCAATGGTCTTCAGGTTCTACCCTTAAGTGCTTAAAGATCATATAACCCTTTCCATTGGATGGAGCTCTTCAGCTGGACCATGGTGGCATGGCCACTTTATTGTGTATATAGACTTTTTTTTTAAAGATTTATTTTATTTATATGAGTACACTGTAGCTGTCTTCAGACACACCAGAAGAGGGCATCAGATCCCATTACAGATGGTTGTGAGCCACCATGTGGTTGCTGGGAAGTGAACTCAGGACCTTTGGAAGAGCAGTCAGGGCTCTTAACTGCTGGGCCACCTCTCCAGCCCGTATTTAAGTTACTTCATCACCCTCCTTTGAGTTTTGATCACCTACTTTTGCTGAGTCCTCAGCAGCAACACAGAAAAGACAATAAAATGTGACTGTTTCCAGCTCATCCTGTGCCTGCTGCCACCATCTGCTGTGCTGGTTGAGGCCAAGGCTTCACAGCAGGAGATGAGAGCTCTCTGAGCATCTACAGCCAGGTTACCCTCAGCAGCAGCAAGAGAAGAGCAGGTTGACCACTTCTGCCACCCAGGCTGTGATTTGCTTTTCTTTCAGCATTTATATTCATTTTATTATGTAAATGGGGAAGCAGTTCCATGCCATTCTTTAAATCTGTACACGATGAAGATAATCTTGTCTTTGAGTGTTTGATACACAAGATCTTATAGGACCATCTGCACTGGGCAGGGAGAGCGTGGGTGACCTCGGTTAACTTATTAGGGATAATTTTAGACTTAGGGAAAAGTTGCAAGGAGTGTAATGCGTTTCCTCGTACTCTTTATGAGACATGCCTGTGTGTGTCTTACCACCTGAGAGCAAAGACGCTCTTACATAAGCATGGTGCATTTTTCAATCTCAGGACATGTCATTTGACTGTAATACCATACCATCATGAACAATGCATTGGTCCAGTTTTGTCCATGGTTCCAATAATGTCCTTTTACAGCTTATTTTTTTCAGTCTCTGAGTCCAGTCCAGAGTCACACATGGCATCTTCCTACCATGTCCTCTTGGTGCCATCGCTTCCTGTTGCTGTATCAGGTGTGCTCAAGAACCCCTTAAAGGGCAGCTCGCTTCATTCTGTGCCTTCCACTTCTCACAGTCTGCTTGGTCTTTCCATTTCTTGACTAACCTTCCCATCTGTAGTGCTTTGAATGAGAATGGCCATTGTAGGCTCATCTATCTGAATGCTCAGTCACCAGGAGTGGCACTATTTAAAGGATTAGAAGAGTGACTGGAGAGATGACTCAGCAGTTAAGAGCACTGACTGCTCTTCCAGAGGTTCTGAGTTCAATTCCCAGCAACCACATGATGGCTCACAAGCATCTATAATGGGATCCGATGCCCTCTTCTGGTGTGTTTGAAGACAGTGACAGTGTACTCATATGCATAAAATAAATAAGTTAAAAAGTGAGAAGGGGAGAGAGAGAGACAGACAGACAGAGAGAGAGAGAGAGAGAGAGGGAATTAAAAAAATCAGGAGGTGTGTGACCTTGTTGGTAGATGTATGGGCTTTGAGGTTTCAAAAGCTAAGCCTAGGCCCCTGTCTGTCTGTCTGTCTGTCTGTCTGTCTGTATGCTTTGCTTCCTCATGGATCAGGATGCAGCTCTCAGTTCCTGCTCTAGTGCCATGCGTGCTGCCATGATGTTAATAGACTAAAACTGAAACTGTAAGCAAGCCCCTAATTAAATGTTTTCTTTCATGTTACCTTAATAATATATATAAAGAAATTACTTTTTTAAAAACGATTTTTTTAGGCCTATAGCTACATACATCACAAGGTAGCTATAGGGCCTAACACATTTGTAGATGTCAAAAGTTTGGATGTTCCTGTTAGATTTTCAGTATTTTTACTGTAATGTACCCATTTGTGAATTTTTTCGTCTTTAAACCTATTTGGAGTTTGTTGTGTGTTCTGAATGTAGGGTTTTGTTTTTTACTGGATTGGAGAAGTTTTCAGTCATTTTTTAAACTACTTTTCTGCTTCCTTTCTCCTCTTGGTACTTGCATCTGACATGTGTTGATGCTTAACCTTTTGGGGATGCTTAATGATACCCATCGTTCTCTAAGGATTCTGTTTCTTTCCCTTGCTCTTTTCTCACTGTTGTAGCAGAAAATCCTCTCTTATCTGTCTTTCCCTGAACATGATGACCATGTTGGGAAGGATGACCCCAGTTCTAACTAGGAGAGCTGTCAGATTTCCAGTCTCTTCAGATACCTCCATGCCATTTGGAGAGTGAAACAAGCTTCCTGCTCTGGTTTGCTTACTCCATGCCCATCCCCTCCCATGCGTCAGTCACATCTGCTTGCTAGCTTGGAGGGCTGGTTGTAGCTCTTCCCCTGCTCTAGTCTCCCAAATCACTTGTGTGCAGTTTACTACACGTCTCTCATTCAGGGACCATTGCATTAGTCAGTGCCTAGAGACTCATTCTGAACACATTCCCATTTTAAATAGTTAATATCCGTAGCTCTTAGAAATAACATAAATGAACCAGGCATCTTTAACCAAATGCTTCTGCCATTCCTGTTCTGAGGCAGTGGCCTCCATGTCTTGGCTAGTTGTGCTTTCTCCAGATTGTATGGTAACCACCTCAGATCCATAGTATGCCTACAGGGAGGACTTGTGTAAAAGAGCTGGCCAGCTCTTCAGTTACTCTGTTCACTCCAAAGGTGCAGGTGGTGGAGGGGAGTTGGGGCTCAGTGCTGCTGGTAACACATATATCCATGTACATGTGCCCTTTGCAGGTCAGACATGTGTTGATATCAAAGACAATGTGGTGGATGAAGGGTTCTACTTCACTCCCAAGGGAGATGACCCATGTTTGAGCTGTACCTGCCATAGAGGGGAACCTGAGATGTGTGTTGCTGCCCTGTGTGAGCGGCCCCAGGGATGTCAACAGTACCGCAAGGACCCTAAGGAATGCTGCAAGTTCATGTGTCTGGACCCAGGTGAGATAGCCACCCCTTGGCTAAAGCAGGGATAAGAATTCTCAAGAGCTTGTTCGTGATACAGCAGTGCTGGCAACATGTACTGACATAGCTGGTTCAGGGCCTCAGTGGGCATCTATGGCATGCCCTAATGATTGCCATCCTTCCCTTTGCCTGATTCTCGTTCTTTAGGTAATATTTACAAATAAACTTGAGTCTCACCATGGCTGACTGTTTACAGTTCAACTTGGCAGCTTCAGGCCTGTCTTTCACTTCCTAAGAGTAAGAACTAAACTTGAAATTTACATGTGTATTTTAATTCTTCCTCCTTATGTTATGGTGGGATGTAGAAAGTGATGAAATAAATAGTCCTTGTTTATAGTCATCCATGTTTTAAGGATTATGCGCTAGTGTTAAGATAAAAACTCTTCACCGCTAGGTGGTGCTCTTGGGGTGCACTCTGTGTAGTCAGCTTTCAGGATCACTGGCCTTCCACCTCCCACAAAAGAGCATTCATGGGCCTTGGACATTTACCTAGCAGTGCAAAGCCCTGGATCTATATCCATTCCTGGGAGGAGACCCAGCAGGTTTGAGTCCTGCTCAGAACACCACATGATGCCCTCCTTTGTGGTACCTCAGAGCCAATGATGTCTCAGCATGAACTTGGGTCTCAGGAAGTATGAGTTAAAGGCATGAATTTCTTTTTTTTTTCTTGGACTGTGTGAAAGTGATCTGGTTAGGCCCACAGAATAACAGCTTGGGCAGGCATGAAGATTATGTCCTCATTCCCCAGGAGCTCCTTCCTGTGGAAGGAAGGCACAACAGTGAGTACTGTCCCCTGAGCAGAGTGCCATTATCGTCCCTCTAGGAGGGGAGCTGAGGTAGAACAGAGCGGTCCTTTAGAGGCTGTGTCTGAGGCTGGACAGAAGCAGGCATTCCGCACATGTACCATCAGATATGCAGTTGACTGCAGTAAGGCAGAGGCTGTGCTCTTGGTGAGATGTACCAGATGCAGAGGACTTGGACCTCTTCCTTTCCACCGTCAGTTTTCTCATTGTATGGATATATCTGTCCAGTGTCGTAAACATGTGTATACTAATTGGATAGTCACAAAGTTTCCTGTGCACCAGCCACATGGCTGCAAGGGAGTCAAACTCAAGCTTGCACAAGCTGTATCATCTGATACTGTTGTTTCCCTGATGAGGAGTTCATGGTTCCACTCCTTAGAAATCTTCCAGTGCTACCCTGCCACTGCTCAGCTCTGCAGAAACAACAAGACTAGACAGGATGGCCCATCTGTGGTATAGTTAGCCTATTACGCCTGCTCACTCCTGGGGACTTCTCCAAAGGGCAGAACCCTTGTTGTGTCAGAACAGGCCCAGCGCTTCGGCAGGCCATTTTCCTATGCATCTGGAGCAGCTTAACTGGGATATGCTCTGCTGTGCCTGTTCCCACAGGCTCTTGTCTTTTTCATAGAGGCCTTCCCTCAGAATTGAGCAAACCTGCCACCTGGAGTGGAGACAGTAGTGAGTCTCACCTTTAGTTTTCCCTTCAGCAATGCAAGGGGTCAGCATTTCTTCAAGGCCATGGTCACTGCGAGAGGAAGGGAAAAGTGAAAACCTCACTCTCTTCAGATGATGTAATTACAAAGTAAGTCCTGGAGGGTCTGCAGGAAAATCACTAGAACTACTAATGTGTTTCACATGATCTAGACGTAATATTAATACACAGAAATTCATTATATTTCTGTATGCTACCTATAACAGCTAAACACTGAAAATTTAAAGAAGGTACCCCTCTTAAAGCACTCCAAAACAGGAAATGTCTAACTGTAAATGCTGCACATTATACATGCTGCCAGCATAAAACACTGGAGTAAGAACAAGATCAAAGACTTAAAAAAAAACATGTTCATGGATGTTAATTCTCCCCAACTAACTATAGATGCAAACTTTACCAAAAGTGCAGCTGGTGTGTTCTTAAGCTTGCTCACTTGGAATGACAAAAGAGGTAGGAGAGCCCGAGAGGGTCTGTGATGCCTGATTCCCAGCGTGGCGTGGACTGCAGTCTTCTTAATCAGAGCAGTGAGCTATAGACAGGAGCTGAGCAGTGAACTATAGACAGGATGAGCTATAGACAGGAGCTGAGCGATGGTCGATGAATTAAAGGACAGAGGGACCCCAATGTGATCAATTTGTATTTGATAACAAGGAAGGGAAACTCAGTAGAGAAAGCACAGTCTTCGAGTAGATAGTGCTGGACAGCCAGCTGTCCATATAGGCCTTCATGCCATTCCTGTCACTGCACAAGAGTAACTCAGAATTCTCATTAGCCAGAGTTGAAAATGGTAAGTTATGAAATTTCTGTAAGAAAATAAAAGGGGAAATCTTTTGCCATAGGATAGGCAAACATTTACATACAAGCATGATCCTTAAAAAGATTGCTAGGCTAAATTTCATTTCACTTTCAACCCGCTCCTTTTAATACACTGACAGAGAGATTAGAAGACAAACATACCACTTACATAAGTTCCGTCAAGATTCTTTTTTTGTTTTTGTTTATATTTTTTTAAAGATTTATTTATTATTATATGTAAGTACACTGTAGCTGACTTCAGACGCCTCAGAAGAGGGTGTCAGGCCTCATTACGGGTGGTTGTGAGCCACCATGTAGTTGCTGGGATTTGAACTCAGGACCTTCAGTAAAGCAGTCAGTGTTCTTACCTGCTGAGCCATCTCGCCAGCCACCCCCCCCCCCCCCCCCCCCCCCATCAAGATTCTTATATTCAGAATACAAGAATAACTCTGGAGACTGGGAACATAACAGTTCATATCATGTCAGCCTAGCATGCGCACACAAGTTTCTGGGTTTGATCTCTAGCACTGCAGAGTAGTGCTTGGCTGCACAGGGCTGTAGGCCAGAGGAGGGGAAGGTCAGGACTGTCCTGGGCTACACAGCATGTTCCAGGCCAGACAAAATCCCCTAAAACCTCAATAATAAGAAAATGAGCCGGGCAGTGGTGGCGCACGCCTTTAATCCCAGCGCTTGAGAGGCAGAGGCAGGCGGATTTCTGAGTTCGAGGCCAGCCTGGTCTACAGTGTGAGGTCCAGGACAGCCAGAGCTATATAGAGAAACCCTGTCTCAAAAAACCAAAAAAAGAAAATGAAACTATTTTTTTTAAAAATTAGGTATTTTCTTTATTTACATGTAAATTTCTCCTTTCCCAGTTTCCCCTCCAAAAAACAAACAAACAAACGAAAACAACAAGAACAAACTCCTGTTGCCTCCCCCATCCCCATGCCTGCCACCCTACCCTCTCCCACTCATTGGCCCTGGCATTCCCCTACACTAGGGCACAGAACCTTCACAAGGCCGAGGACCTCTCCTATTGATGATCTGCTTTGCAATTCTCTACTATACACATGCTGCCAGAACAATCAGTCCCACCATGTATAGTCCTCGATTGGGTCCCTGGGAGCTCTGAGGGTACTAGTTAGTTCATATTGTTGTTCTTCCTAAGGGGCTGCAAACCCTTCAGCTCCTTGGGTCCTTCTCTAACTCCTTCATTGGGGACCCTGTACTCAGTTCAATGGATGGCTGTGAGCCTCTACATCTGTACTAGTCAGGTATTGTCAGAGCCTCAGGAGATAGCTATATTTAGGCTGGCTTGTCCTTCCTTCAGTCTCTGCTCCATAGTTAGTCTCTGCAACTCCTTCCGTGGGTATTTGGTTCCCTCTTTTAAGAAGGAAGAAAATGAAACTATTAAAAGCCATTTAAATTGTACTTCACCAAAGAAGACGGACCTGGAAAAAAATGTTCAATATTAATCTTACGGGGAACTAATCTATGTGGACTGGAAGAGAGTTAAACTTGATAGTACCAAGTCCTAGCAGTGACTAAATACTTCGTGTGTCTTTGTACTGCTCTCTGGTTTGTACCTGACTGTAAGTGGCTTGGTCTTAGAAGATGTGTCTTCCTGCTCCCCGCAGTGGAGAGCAAGCCCTGGAGCTTATTTTTAGGACTAATTTGGAATTAGTCTTGCAAAAGGGCTGCTTCCTTAGGACTCACCTGGGAACTTGGTGCTGGCCTCCAACACACAGGCCTGTCATCATCCCACGGCAGGGATCCTGAGGGCCATTAGAGGCATGCAAACAAGCAGCTCATTTACTGGGTAGATGTTTTCACATATCCACTCCACAATTTTAAGTGTTACTTCCTGTTCATATGAGGAGAGGGCAGATCTATCTGGGACATTTGTACTGGTCTAGATCAAGCTGGCTGGCAGCAGGGTTTTATTAGGGCTCTGTAGCCTGATGTTCATGTGTTGGTTGTAGAGTATTTTTTTCTAGGCTAGTTTTGGGGACCTGCCTTCCAAAATTGTTGTAGAAGTGGGGAGTAGACAACTCTAATCTTCTGAAGCTTCGTAGGTCATCGCATATGCAGGGCCCTCCTGTTTCCAGGTGAGAGACCCTATGTATTCCATGTCCATCTTGGTGTGTTGATGTACGAAACCAGTGTGGAGTTGGTAAGGGGTTTCCTTGCTGCCTTTTCTCTGACCTAGACTTACTAAATGTTAGTAGTGTCCCCTCCCTGGGTCAGGACCACTAAAAGAATAGAAGGACTGAGGAAGACCCTACAGGCAGGACGAGCTTCTTGATCTTCAGCAGTGGCTGGCCACTTTAACATCATCTTTCCCCAAAATTGATCCAGTACAGAGGTTGCTGGTGCTGCCCTTGCCCCTCCTGCACCTGCATAAGTGTGTACCACATACTGGGTCTTTTTATAGAAAACCTGATTCAGGCATGTGCAATGCAGGCAAATGTGCTATCCAGTGAGACCTAACTTGCTGCAGTGCATGGTGTGCCCAGGCTCGGTGTGCACTGAGATTGTGACTTCTCTCTGCTGTAGCTTGAGGACTCATAGCTGCAGTGAAAAACTTTGTGAACAGTGGCCAAGGTAACTGTCCTTTGTGAATCTTGGCCCAGACAGTTATTGAGGACACTGTAGCAGCTCCCTCTGTGCAGTCCTTGAAAGTTCAGGCTTAGTCTTACCCGTATTGTTATTCTGTCGCTATTAGACACACATACCCATGGGAAGGCCCCTGGCCCCTAAGATATGTCACAGCCCAGCTACCTCAGTCAAGAACAGAAGTCTCTGTTTCCTTCCTTGCAGTTACAGCAGCATTTATTTTACACAGTGGCAGGTGAGAAGAACCAGGATGGGGCAGATAGCCTTTGGAGACTTCGGGGCTATGTTCCCTCTCACATTTTCAGTGTTGTGTCAGTAGTCTCAATTTTGAAGAGTTTTCTTTTATACTCTGTACTAAAAAGTTGTCAAGAGCATTATAAAAGCTACTGGGTGTAGGGGAGAAGCCCGGACCAGCCCATGCACTCAGAACATGCCTGCATTTGTCTACCCTTACCCATAGCCCTGCAAGTTCCTTTTCTCAGAGCTCCTGGTTTCCTTCCTCCTCACCCCTCCTCATAGATGGTAGCAGCCTGTTTGACTCCATGGCTAGTGGGATGCGCCTGGTCGTCAGCTGTATCTCCTCTTTCCTCATCCTCTCGCTGCTGCTCTTCATGGTCCACCGGCTGCGCCAGAGGCGCCGGGAGCGCATCGAGTCCCTGATTGGAGCAAACTGTGAGTGCCCTCCAAGGGCCACAATAGTCACATATACACACACACACACCAGCCCTAGGTCTCCAGGTCCTCCTGTCTGAACTGTGTCCCTCTGTAGCCACACACCTGCTTTCCTTGTGGTTGAACCCATCTTGGGGAATCAAAGAAACGGGTTACCTAAAAGGGTGTACGTGGGCTGAAGTTCAAGGTAGGCCTTCTACCCTCTCAGCTCTGTAACAAGAGCAGCATCCCTGAACAGTCATGTACTTCTCATGATGCGAGTATGGGCTACTTGTGAGAGGATGAGGCTCAGGTACCAGTAGCCACCACAGCAGGCACCTGAGAAAATGTCGTAGCCAAAGACTTCCTCTTCTCCTCACTGGAATGTTCCTCCTTAGCAATAAGAAAGTTAGGAGCAAGTTGCCAGTAGCTACAAGGGATTTCACTTGCTCCGTGAAGGGTCCCTAGTGTTTCCTAGGCTGTGGGCAGCAGTTCTCCTAATCTGCCTTATGGTCACTTAAGCTTCTATAGTAGATGGATACTCAAAAGTGAGTTGGACCTGGGGCTATAACAATGCAAGGTTCCTCCTGTAGTCCAGTGACAGGGCTGGAATAGGTTGCATATAAGTGGGGTGAGGGCACTTTGGTTGGAGAGACCCAGGGATGGGAGGTTCTGGCCAAATCAGGGTCTCATGTGATATGTTGGATATGGCTGTCAAGGAGGTAGCTGGTTCTAGGCTAAGTACACTGGGATTGAGGATCAGGAGCCAGCAGCCTGCTCCAAATCACACAGCTTCCCTCCTGTTTCTCTGTTTTGATGGCTCAGTGCACCATTTCAACCTTGGCCGGAGGATCCCTGGCTTTGACTATGGTCCAGATGGGTTTGGCACAGGCCTCACTCCACTACATCTTTCTGACGACGGAGAAGGTGGGACTTTCCATTTCCACGACCCTCCGCCTCCTTATACAGCTTACAAGTACCCAGATCTGGACCAGCCGGATGATCCACCACCACCCTATGAGGCTTCTATCAACCCAGACAGTGTGTTCTACGACCCTGCAGGTGCCTGTTCACCCTAGGGAGAGGGACTATGGAGTTGTCAAACTGTTGGGAATTCAGGCTCAGGACCACAGGCTTTGCTGGGACCTGGGGACCCTCCGTTCTTTCTGGCTGCCCTCCCAATCTTTAGGGCCCCTTCCAAGATTGCCCCCACAGAAGGCATTTGTTCCTGGCCTCCTTAGGCGTGTTGAGAGTTCTAGGGAGCCAGAGGACAGCATCCTTCTCTTCCTCCTATGAGCACCTATTAGTGGTATAGCCTTCAAGACCTCTCAGCCCACTTTGTGAAGCAGTGGGGAGCTGGGCAGTAGGGATTCTAAGGACAGAACTGGTCCTGACCCAGCTCATGAGCTTGTTCCGAACCATAAAGACACCATTGTAACAATTCCTCCTGTTGTGTCAAAAAGCTGCATTGAGGGCTGCTGTTCTCCACTGACCCTAGGAGTGTCCAGTGCACCCCTTCCATCCTTGCTCTTTGCCTGGCTCATTAGGCAGGAGTCCTGTCCTGATCCTTGTGTAGAACATGTCTGGCTCCTTACAGGTCTGCACTCTATAGCAGAGTGGGACTTTTAACACTGCTGCGGTTTAGGACTATGGGAATATGATTCCTGCCTTCAGAGCAGATTGTCAGAAACTCCTCTTAGAGGCTGCAGTTCCAGCTGGGGGCACAGCTCAACTGACAGCATGTTTGCCTAGCATAGAAGCCCTTCTTGGATCTTCAAACCACAAAAGGGTTAAGATAGAAAGCTTTCTGCCAAGACTGTACTAGATAGCTGTAGACCCCCACTCTCTCCAGCCTCGGGGCTTCAGGGCAGGGTTGGAGTCCTGGAGACTATTCATAGCCAAGGCCTCATCACCAGCAATTAGAAACAGCCCAAAGTCCGAGGCAGGTAAACTTGAGGAGTACATTGTTCTGGATGTCTGCTGACACATAGTTCTCAAGGCCACCCGCTCTCACCCAGCCCCTTGTGCTCTAGTTGCCATAGTTCTGCTGCAGCCCAGGGTGTTATGTCCCTCTGAGTGAGAGAAGGGTTCCCTCTGCTCTCCCTTTGTTCTGACGAGTTGGTCACTGTATTTCACCTACCATAAACTAGTGGCAAGATGAACTTCTGTCTGCCAGAGCATTAAACAAGGAGCTCCCCTGGGTCCTGTTGAGCACTCAGAAATCAGGGCATATTTAGGGCAGGAATCCTAGTTCTGCCCAGGCCTTCATTTACATCTGATATCCTTTTGTTCCCCTGCAGATGACGATGCCTTTGAGCCTGTGGAGGCCAGCCTGCCAACCCCAAGGGATGGTGGTATTGAAGGTGCATTGCCCAGGCACTTGGATCAGCCGCTGCCCCCTGGAGAGAACTCCTTAGCAGATCTGGAAGACTCTACAGATAGTAGCAGTGCCCTGCTGGTGCCTCCTGATCCTGCCCAGAGCGGAAGTGTCCCAGCTACAGAAGCACCACCAGGGGGCGGGCGCGTCCCCCGTGCTTCCCTCAATACTGTGGTCTAGGTGGCTCAGCTTATGGCCCCTGTGGGCTAGGAGTGTACGTTCTTGTTCAGAAGACACCTATCTCAGTGGGGACTTGAAGGGGTCCTGTCATAGTCTGGACCTACTCCACTGCCACATCCCCACCAGCAGCGGGTGTGTACATAGAAACTGAAGTTGGGCACCCAGACAGAGCAAGTGCTGTGCTCTTTACCTGGGGGCTATTAGTCTCTTTCTTAAATGGTGGAATGACACAGGTGTTGAAACCACAGGTTTCCAAGAGAGCAGAGGCAGTGGGCTTCAGTCACACCAAATGCGTCTTTGGATGGGCTTGCTCACACTCTCACCCTTAGAAGCCAGTCATCAGCCAGCGTAGACACAGTAGAGCTAGCACTAGTGGCTGCTTAGAAGCAGCAGAGCATCTGGACTGCTTCCGGGGAAAGCGTTCGCAGCTGTTGCACTGGCTTTCTGGGGCCTCCTGTCCGTGCTCAACAGCAAATTTCAAGGTGCCGGTCCCTGGGAGGAAATTGAACTTGCCACACCATTTCTAACTTTGCTTTGAGGCCAGCACTGTGGCAGGAGGCCCTGCTCATTCCTAGCTCTCTTCCATGGTATACCTCTGCATGGCTCCCCAGGAGTAGACTCTAGACCCCTGTGGAGGGTTGGGGCATGCTGGCTTTTCTCTGCCACACTCTGGATCCCTGTGCTCTGCTTGCTGGTGAATGACCATTGGGTCTAGCCATGCCCGTTCACCTTATCTGTGCCATAAAAGGTTGTTTGGGAAGAAAATGGTTCAAGTGTACATCCTGAATTGTGTCATCTGAGTCCACTTACCCCATGAATACTGCTGGAGCCTAGTGTCTGCCAGCCACATACATGCCTCCCAATCCCTCCACAGCAATCGGGTACCTGGGGATTTTGCCCAAAGGACCCTATTGACAGCTCCAGCTCCATGCAGTGCTCTTGTCTCCTGACACAAGCCTTTAGCATTTCTAAGGTTTGGAGATTAAGCAAGGTTCTGTGCAATTTTTAGCACATTCATGTCTTTTCTATGTTGGATGTCTAGGTCTTTCTGTTTCTGTGTGTGTGTGTGTGTCCTCATGTTGCGAAATGTTTGCAGGTGATAATGGTTCACAGGAGCTCAGGACAGGGGCCAATACCCCACATGAGCCATTTGCCCGTGGGCTGCTCTTGTACCTTTGTCTGAGCCTCTAGGCTGTGGTCGGTGGGGCTGCGACTCCTGTCCAGGTGAGACAGGAGTGGCGGTGACTGGCCTCTGCTCTGTTGTGCTTGATCAGACCCACACAGCTCTAGGTGCAGCCTTACACTACTTGGAACCTGTGTATCCCCTTCCCATACGGAGCATCTTCAGACCAGATCCCCAGGGCTGACGGGTATATGACTGCTCACAGATAGTCTGCCCCATGTCTGAGCCCACAGACCAGCTGCTGCAGACATCTGCAGGGGGCTCTTGCCCCCTATGTCCTTTGCTGAGAACAGCAGGAAGTTCATCATGCCTCCAGCAAGTACTAAGTACTGGGCACTGGGCAGCTATGCTCCAGAGCAACAGTTGGGAATTGTGTTGGTGCCAGGCCACGCAAAAGAGCCCTAAGGACCATACACCAGTGCCTCGGAAGACTGTACAGACTGGAACTTATGTGGGGACCAAATGGCTGTTGAGGTTGAGATTAGGCCCAGGTGGAGAGGGTGACCTAAAGTGAACTGGTGCTGCAGAGGTAGGCCTGTCAGGACTGTGGGGTCCGTCCCCCATGCCTTTGGGGTGCATGGAAGGCCTCTGTTAGGGGCTGTTTGGACTATTGCTATTCCAGTTCCAAGCACTGGAGTCTGCCAGCTCTTACTGGTGAATAATCCCAAATCCAGGATTTGCTGAGGTTTGTGTTTCCTTACCCATCCCACAAGGCCCCAGGGAACAGGCTCCTAGGAGGTCACTTTCCCAGGACTGCCTTGCCACTCTTCTGAGGCCAGGTGCCCTCTGACCTGCCTTGAAGTGGAATTTGATACTGTACATTGTCTCAATGCCTGTTTTTACATATTCCTTTCATTAAAGGTTTTAGTTTGGGTGTATTTTTTGGTCAGGTTGGCATTGATCCTTTCTTAAGATGCTGTGAGAACCATTTCATCCAATGCCAAATAAACTTGTGTTATGGAAAAATCATGGTCAGTTCTTGCTGTAGCCCAGCCCCATTGATAGGGCTCTCCTAAGTTTTCAGCCCTTACAGTCATCCAGTTGGCTTCGGAGACCAAGGGGTCTGAGGACCAGATGGCTGAGCTTGGAGCCTCTGTGCAGGGTACATGGTAAGGGGCCACACTGGAGTTTCACTACAATCAGTGGCAGGGCTGGTGTATCCCAGTTACTAGTGACCAGTGTGAGATAAGCTGAGGAGGGAAGGGCAAGGGACTTCATCCCTAACCATTCAGGTGGCTGTAAGCAGCTCCTTCCAGCAGGAGCTGCTTCTCAGAAGATAGGGGCTGGCTACTTACACCTACGGCTGGGCTGGACAGTGCCTTTTCCTATGGGGCTGGAAAGGCTTGAGTCCTCTGAGAAGATTCCCATCTATAAAAGATTGGATGATCTTGTCTTTCCAGAAGTCCTGGATGCTAAAGACTTGCATAGCCTATTGGCTTGGGCTGAGGCCCCTCCTGAAAAGAATGGGGTTACATGCACCCACTATGACACTCACAGCCTGCTGGGGTGAGAAGCAGGGAAAACATTTACTATCATTTCTGTGAGACACCAGGATTCCTAATAGCAATACCTGTATCTGGAAGGGGTTCGCTGTGTGTGTGTGTGTGTGTGTGTGTGTGTGTGTGTGTGTG
>JADRCD010209321.1:0-21711 GCA_019843815.1 Montemys delectorum | reverse complement strand
GCGGCCCACCCTTCCCATGGCTCTGATTTTCTTTTAGCTGCCAGCATACCGTCTTCTGCTCCTTTGTTCGGCTTAATTATGAATTTATTTTTTGTTGTTGTTTTGGTGAGGGGGTCTTTTTATGCATCCTAGGCTGGCCTTAAACTCATGACCCCACTGCCTCCACCATCCAAGTCCTGGGATTTGAGGCGCTTACTGCCCCTGCCATCAGAAAGGAGGTTTACCTTTTAGTCACTGTCTTAGTCAGGGTTTCTATTCCTGCATAAAACATCAGGACCAAGAAGAAAGCTGGGGAGGAAAGGATTTATTCAGTTTACACTCTGTATGGCTGTTCACGACCAAAGGAAGTCAGAACAGGAACTCACACAGGGCAGGAACTTGGAGGCAGGAGCTGATGCAGAGGTCATGGAGGGATGTTCCTTACTGGCTTGCTTCCCCTGGCTTGCTCAGCCTGCTCTCTTATAGAACCCAGGACTTCCAGCCCAGGGATGGCACCACCCACTATGGGCCCTACCCCCTTGATCACTAATTGAGAAAATGCCCCACAGCTGGAACTCATGAGGCATTTCCTCTAGGGAGGCTCCTTTCTCTGTGATAACGCCAGCTTGTGTCAAGTTGACACACAAAGCCAGCCAGTGCAGTCACCTTTATTTAGACATTGTTTACATATAAAAATTGTGATAAAAACATCCAGAATGATATTTTACAGTGTCCTGATCTTAACAGCTCCTATGTTATATCCATCCTCATCATGTATACAAAGGTAAACTTGGCCTCAGTATCACTAGATTGAACTGGTGTAGCTTCACACCACAATGTATGTAGTTCAAAAACCCTTGGTACATCTTTGATCTCTTTCACATTTCTCCTGCCTTTCCTTCCTCACTGTGAGCCACTCTAACTGTGAGCCACTCTAACTGTGAGATATACTTCCATGTCAAGATCTTTGTGCTCATTGTCCTCTTCTCTTGGCTCTTGCCCCTATCCTGGTTAGCTTCAACTGTCAACTTGACATAACCTAGAATTATCTGGGAAGGAAGCCTTGGTAGAAAAATCACCTGGGGCGTGTCTCTAAGAGGAGTCTCTTGATTGCTAATTGAAAAAGGAGGGTCCAGCCCACTATGGATGGCAGCATTCCTTAGACAGACGGTCCTGACTTAAACAAGAAAGTTAGCTGAGTATGCCTCTAGCCAGCAAACATAGTTCTTTATGGTTCCTGCTGTACTTCTTCAGCTATAAAGTGAGTTCCTTGGTCAGAGGTAATGGAACATCAAACAAGTCTATATCCCCAGCCATTTTTTAGTGAGCCCCAGCCTGAAGATTTCACAAAAAGCTAAAACCCATCAGCACTATCATAGCATTCCTTCTGTAATGGTTTGTATATGCTCAGCTCAGGGAGTGGAACTACTAGAAGGTGTGGCCCTGTTGGAGTAGGTATGTCAATGTTGGTGTGGGCTTAAGACCCTCATTCTAGCTGCCTGGAAGCCAGTATTCTGCTAGCAGTCTTCAGAGGAAGATGTAGAACTCTCAGCTCCTGCTGCACCATGCTTGCCTGGATACTGACATGCTCCCACCTTGATGATAATGGACTGAACCGCTGAACCTGTAAGCCAGCCCCAATTAAATGCTGTCCTTATGAGAGTTGCCTTGGTCCTGGTGTCTGTGCGCAGCAGGAAAACCCTAACTAAGACACCTTCTTTTTTTCCTTTAGCACATGCCGCTCAATATGCTAAATGTACCTATCTGACTTGTTTACCATCTGTCCCTCAATACAAAATATAAGCTCTATGCATCCAAAGATCGATGTCTGCCTTTTTCTTGTGTCACTTCTGCAGTGTCTGGAACATGAACTGACATATATCAGGTAGTCAATAATTATTCTTTGGATTTCGTATCATTTGACAAAAGCGTTTCATTTTTCCATAGTACAATCCCCTGATACTCTTCCCAGATTGACAAGATGACACTAAATTACAGAGATGACTCACAATTCTGTCTCAATGCTTCAGCCCTTTTAGCAACAAGCAACAAGTTCTTGATGCTAGGTAAGACATAGAAGGAGATAGAAAAACAGGGGGATCCAATCCACAGTCAAAGATTCCACAAGTTCA
Organism: Montemys delectorum; assembly: GCA_019843815.1. Taxonomy (NCBI): domain Eukaryota; kingdom Metazoa; phylum Chordata; class Mammalia; order Rodentia; family Muridae; genus Montemys; species Montemys delectorum. The sequence continues at coordinate 19,600 of JADRCD010209321.1, read as the reverse complement.
CTTAGAAGTCAATTGATGGGACCTCCTTAAGTTACTTTCAGAACACCACTGGGTACAAAGGGGCAACTTCAGAAAAGCCCGAGAAGACTGTAAGGTGCCAGAACCTGAAACTAGATCTGCCCCATGGGAAAGGCTGGCCCTGGAAGCACAGGACCAGGTACTTTGAATGCCAAGGGCATTTAGTGCATCTGAGAGGATGTTTTACTGAAGACAGGGGTATCAGAGCATGTTATAGAGGGCCCAGAGGAAATGACGTAACTCTGTTGGGAAGTAGATTTAAGTACTCGCAATCTAAGAGTGATGATGCTTAGAGGACAAGCTTGTCAAAAACACCAAAAGGAGACATAAAGAGAGGATGCTAAGGATGTAGCTCAGGCCTAGCATGTGTGAGACGTGAGATACAATCCTCATTCCTGCATTTAGCAGGCATGTTAAATGCATACCTAAAATCCAGCACTTGGGAGATAAAGGCAGGAAGATCCAAAGTTCAAGAACAGTTTTAGCTGCATAGTGAGTTTAAGGCCAGCTTGGCACACATGAAACTCTATCAAAAACCAAAAGCAAAACTAAAAACAGACAGAAAGAACAAAAGTATATGAGGATGAGCTAGAGGATATGGGAAATTGTTATATAAAATTCATATACGTAACAACTCATAATGAGAATATTTTAAAAATTGTTCCAAAACTACAAATTTATATTTATATGTGTATGTGTATTATTTAGGGTTTTACCGCTGTGAACAGACACCGTGATCAAGGCAGCTCTTATAAGGACAGCATTTAATTGGGGCTGGCTTACAGGTTCTGAGGTTCAGTCCATTATCATCAAGGCAAGAGCATGTCAGCGTCCAGGCAGGCAGAGCTGAGAGTTCTACATCTTCATCTGAGGGCTGCTAGTGGAAGACTGACTTCCAGGTAGCTAGGATAAAGGTCTTAAAGCCCACGCCCACAGAGACACACCCACTCCAACAAGGCCACATCTCCAAATAGTGCCACTCCTTAGGCCAAGCACATTCAAACAGTGACAATATGTGTATGCAATATATGCATGTATGTATATGTGTTTGTATGCAAGGGGTGCAGTAAAGAAACTACCAAAATGGCCACTCCATTATTAGTGTGGAAGATTTTATTGTAAATAAGAGAGAGGCAATATCCAGAGGTTTCTGGAAGAGTCCAGAGCAGAGAGGATAAAAAAAAACAGACTGGAAGCTGGGCGGTTGTGGCGCACACTTTTAATCTCAGCACTTGGGAGGCAGAGGCAGGCGGATTTCTGAGTTCGAGGCCAGCCTGGTCTACAGAGTGAGTTCCAGGACAGCCAGGGCTACACGGAGAAACCCTGTCTCCATGTAAAATGTAAAAAAAATGTAAAAAACCAGACTGGATATGGCCAGGGCTAGGAATGTGGGACATGGAAAAATGTGAGGTATAAGTTGGGTGAATAGCTGTGGGGAAGGAAGTCTTTGAGCTGGAGCAGGCCTGGGAGTATGAAAAGAAGTGGTGGGGCTGGTGAATGGGACTATAGGGGCCTGGAGGCTAGCATGGTTAGCGTGGACTTCGATATGCTGATAGGCGCCACAGTTATATGTCATTGGAGAGCCATATGTTTCTTCTGCCAGAGGTGAGGAATATGACTCCTTTGGTCAGTGAGAAAACAAGTTCCTGGGGAATGCTGGCTCTTGACAAACCACCAGAAATCCTTCTATAGTCCATCTTGAGCTCATTTCTGCATATACACATTTCCCAAGACCTAATCAAACACGCTTATTTCTATACCAGTGGAAGAAGGAGCACAAGCCTAAACAGCCATTAAAGCAACAACAATGATGTTATCCACATTAGAGGTAGCCTATCAGTCAAAGCCACTGTGAGGTTTCACTACACAGTACCAACAAGGCTGACACAAGAGAGACTGTCAGGGTCTGAGGATGAACATCAGTGCTCATCTAGCATGCATGAAACCTTTGGTTTCATCCCCAGGAGGGAGAGAGAGAGAGTGGGAGAGAGGAAGAGAGAGATAGATAGACAATCATGATAAGAGCTGGGCATGGTGGCTCACATCTTTAATCTCAGCACTCCGGAGGCAGAGACAGCAGATCTTTGTGAGTTTGAGGCCAGCCTGCTCTACATAGAAAGTTCCAGGCCAGCTAGGACTGTACATAGTGAGGCCCTGTTCAAGGGAAAAAAGCCCAAACCAAACCAACCAACCAAACCAAAAAACAAAAACAAACAAAAAGCCCACCTAATATACCGCTGGTACAATATACTATTAGGACAGATACTCCGTTAAATTATAATTTTACAATTATTTAAACTCTCAGGTGCACTGTTCAGAACAGAAATGCCCAAGAAGACCCACAAGAGCATCGTTTGTAACATCTTAACCCAGAGCCAAGCCAGATGTCCAGCAGAAGAGTGGACACATGTGCTGGGAATGCCACTCATTGGGATCCTGCTCAGCAAGGAATCAACACTCTTGCTCTGCACTATGAAAAGACTTTCACGAGCATCCTGGTGAGCAACAAGTGCCAGATACAGAAGAATGTACATAATGTGATTCTACACATATCATGTGGCCAAAGGTTGCTAGAATTAGTGCCTCATAAAGGAACTAACCTGTGCAAAATGGATAAGAAGATACTGGGCAGGGTGAGGGGTTTCTGGGCTTATGTGATAATCTATTTCTAGATTTGGATGATACAGCTTGCTCATTTTGTGAAAACACATCTTCAAGCTATGCATTCTACTCTTCTATACAGAAGGTACATACTAATAGAATACTGTTTTCTAATTTAAAGAGAGAGAAGACAGAGCCAGTCATAGGCAGTACCTTGTAAATAGCAAGACTCAGATGCCAGGCAGAAGGCCCAGGAATGAAAAGTATCCTCAGGCAAAAGTGACCAATGAGAGTTACCCAGGACCATAACCCAGGGGAAAAGACACCACTTGGGAGAACAGAGCAAATGGCTTTAGCAAGACAACCAACTCAGGTTTTAAAGCCACTATCTACTGCTCTATCCCTGTCCCTCAATAGCACATCTTGGATCTCAGCTACCTTAGTTGCAAAGCAGAAAGACTATAGAGCTCCCAAGATTTGTCTGATATGGAGAATGAGTTTACTAAGCATTAGCTATAAAAAACAGTCACTTCAACAGTGCAAGAGGTCAAGTGTTGGTCCCATGAACTATCCGGAAACCCAGAAACATAAAACAGGAGTCAAAGGTAAAGCTGAAGACACATTAAGAGGAGCTCAAGTATGTTTCTGATTCCTGGACTTAAGACGCTCCAAGTTTAGGACAGAGACTCTGTGAAGGTATCGGGACAGAGGAGAGGATGGGGAAAGAGGCATGCCAAGACAAGAGAAATCATTATGTGTCATATTTTTGGGCAACTCACAGGATCATAAGAAATAATAAATAGTTGCTATGTTAGGTTTGGAGTTAGTTTGTCATGTTATGTTGGGTGGTTAATGTTCTCAGCCTGACAGAATCAATCTACAATCACCTGGAAGATGGGCCTATGGGTGTGCTTGTGGGGTACTTCCTTGATTGTATTCCATTGAGGTGAAAGAAGCTGCCCACTTTGGGTGGTGTCATTCTCTGGCCAAGAACCTGGATCATATAAATGGAGAAAAGAAGCTAAGCTACAGCATTCATTCTCAGCTCTCTTTTGACTGTGGACATAATACAACAAGCTGCTTCAAGCTTCTGCCTTGCTGTGACGGACTGGACCTTGAAAGTGTCAGCTAAAACTAACCCCGTCTCCCTTAACTTGCTTTGTGCCAGGGTGTTTCTCTAAGCAACAGAAAAGTAAGACAGCTTCCATAGCTAACTGTCATCAAAATGAGCAGCTCACAGTGAGCAGCTGCTAAGGAAAACTCTGCACATGTGCAATGGCTGTGGGGTTAGGGAGGAGGAGAAGATGTGGTGAGATGGCCGAACAGGGAAGAAGAGCGGAACAATGACAGGACAACAATAGAAGCTGGAAGAAGAGCAGCACCTGCTGGCTGATGGCCCTAAGCCCTGTACTGCATCAGACTCATGCCTGATCTACCGGTGAACTTGGCAAGATTTCCAGCACAATGTAGACAGTACCAGCTGCCGCATTGTAGCTGCCCATGATAAGACAAGGGAGAGGGATGTGCTAAAGAAAGAACTGCTGTGCTACTGTGATCCATGCCTGACCAGAAACAATTAAGGGAGGAAAGATCTGGGCCCCTTCTGGCTTACCTCTGAGGGGATACAGTCTATCATGTAGGGGAGGACACCCTGACAGCTGGCTCCATAGTAGCAGGAGCATGCATCTGGCACTCTTTACCTCCTAACATCTTGCCAGAACAGGAAGTAGAAAGTGGACAGGAAGTGAGGCTGAACCACTCATAAATCTCTCAAGGACTACCTTAAAGTAACCCATTTCCTCCATTGAGCCGCTACTTCATAAGTGCCCTTCCAAAACTGCCTGTCACTCGACGGAGTTCCAGGCACCCACACACTTGAGCCTATGGGAGACATTTCATGTTCAAACCGCAATGTTGTGCTAAATGAAATAAGCCAGTCACCGAGGGAAAAGTATCCTGTGATCCCACTCACAAGATCACCGGCAGGAATCAAATTCACTGAGAGAAAGCAGGGAAAGATTGGGGGTTGCCAGGGTCTGGGGAGGAAGGAGAAATGGGTTCTTATTTAAGGATTCATACATTTATTTTATGTGTATATATTTGTGCCTGTATGAACTTATGTGCATCACGAATCCAAAGGAGCCTGTGGAGGCCAGAAGAGAGCATTAGATTCTCTAGAGCTGGAGTTATAGATGGTTGTGAGCCACCAACTGTGCTCTGAGAAGCAAACTCTGGTCCTTAGGGTTCTTAACCACTCATGAGCCACTTCTTCAGCTCATGGTATGTTTTAACAGACACTAAATTTTGGTTTTATGGCACACAAGTTTTAAGATAGGTGGTAGTAATGGATACACAACATGAATATACTTAATATCATTGAGCTATGCTTGAAATGGTTAAGATTTTACTATGTACATATTACTACAATTTAAGAAGTTAAAAATTGGCCAGGCGGTGGTGGCACATGCCTTTAATCCCAGCACTTGGGAGGCAGAGGCAGGAGGATTTCTGAGTTCGAGGCCAGCCTAGTCTACAGAGTGAGTTCCAGGACAGCCAGGACTACACAGAGAAACCCTGTCTCGAAAAACAAAAAAAAAAAACAACAACAACAACAACAAAAAAAAAAAAGTTAAAAATTGATAGAAATAGCAGGAACACACATGTAAGTGATGTGATGGCTTGAATACAAAGAGAGTACAGGGATGAGAAAGGGTTACAGACACAGCTGTATGGGAAAGTGGACCCACCACTACCATGGTATGCATTGTAGAAGCAAGACGGAGACCCGCCGAAATGGCCACAAAACAGGGAATCAAAAACCCATGTCTCTGTTTCTGCCATCCTATAGGCTGGCTCACAGCCTTCTCCACCAGCTCGACTCCCATGGCCAAAGAAGAAGCTAGCAAGTCTTGGAGGCTAGATGATGTGGGGAACAAAGACATGGGATCTCAAAGAGGAAAGGCTGAGAGAGAAGACAGGGAAAAAGAAAATACATGCAATGATCCTGAGACTGGAACTTTCTAGACATGGCTCACTTGGTGGATGCAGGCCATAAGAGTCACAGGCCAGCCTTATTTCCCATTTGTCTCTGCTCTCTGATCCTCCAAGATGAAGCAATCAGAGCTATGAGCACCTTTCCCCTCTGATAAGCCCGGTCACCATACTTTCTTGAACCTGATGGACCGTGTCAGTCACAGAATATCTGACAGAAGCAACTTGAGGGAAGAAGGACTTTATTTGATTCACAGTGCAAGAGGGTATGGTTCACTGTAGTGGGAGACACATGCTGGCATTCAGGGTGGCAGGGGTGTGCACAAAGTACTCCTCACACCCCAGCAAGCCAGGAAGCAGAGCGCACTAAAGCCAGGCATGAGGATTGACACCAGTATAGTGGCTTTCAGCTCTTCCACCGGCTCAGCCCCAACATCCCAAAGCGGCAGCACCAGCTAGAGACCAAGTCTCCTACCTAACGCATGGACCTGTGGAGGACATTTCATACTGAAGCCGGTCTGAACTTCGAGCCAAAGTAAGTCCTTTCCTTAAGTTGCTTCTGTGAGGTATCTGGCCTTAGTGATAAGAAGAACAGCCGGCACGCTTCTCCTTTCCTTCCGTGATATTCTCATGGCAACCCGATTTTCATTGTCCCCTAGCAGCTAGAGTCAATCCTGCACTGTACTTTCGCTGTCTATAGTCCCCACTTAGCCCCCCTACCCAGACCCCAGGTAGACCTGGAGAAGATGGGGTGGAAGGTAAACCGCGGAGGGGCAAAGAATCAGAAACGATTTTCTCTAACTGTTACCTTGTGGAATTTATTGTGAAACAAGACAGTACTGTCTGCTGACCTTAAACAAATGCCTGATTAAAAAAAAATATCCATGGGCCAGGGAGATGGCTCCTTGGGTAAAGGGGCTTGACGCCAACCATCATTGGCCTGAGTTTTATTTCAGGGACCCTGAAATAAATTATGTGGTGGGTCTCTTGCAAGTTGTCGTCTGACCTCCATGTATACCCCCAGGAAATAAATAAATAAATAAATAAATAAATAAATAAATAAATGTAAGTTTTTTTTAATTAAATGTATCAGTCATGGGCAGGGAAATAGCTCAGTGAATAAAGGCACTGGTTGCCAACCTTGACAGCCTGATCTCAATACAGTATTGGATCCACACGATGGAAGGAGAGAATGGACTCCCACAATTTATCCTCTGACCTATACCTACCATGGTGAACCTGGATGTGTGTGCACATATGCACACACAAACACAAATAATAATGTGTTTTTAAATCATTTCTTTCTTTTCTTTTCTTTTTTCTTTCTTTCTTTCTTTCTTTTTTTTTTTTTTTTTTGGTTTTTTTGAGACAGGGTTTCTGTATCCCTGGCTGTCCTGGAACTCATTCTGTAGACCAGGCTGGCCTCGAACTCAGAAATGCACCTGCCTCTGCCTCCCAAGTGCTAGGATTAAAGGCATGCGCCACCACTGCCCGGCTTAAATCATTTCTTTAGTTATATAAAAATTATAAACAAATGAGTACATTACAGAATATACTCATTTTTTAGTGTATTTCACTGTTCTTTGTTTTATATATATACACACACATAATTTTATTTTATGCATTTGGATATTTTGCCTGCATGTATTTCCATGTACCATATGGGTGCATGATCCCTGCATAGAACAGATGAGAGTATAGGATCTCCTGGAACTGGAGTTGTGAGCCACCATTTGGGTGGTAGGAATCAAATCTGGGTCCTCTGGAAGAAAAGCTAGTTCTCTTAACCACTGAGCCATCTCTATATCCCCTAGTTTTTTGTTATATTAACAACTAATGTCTGTCTATTAAAGAGAAGGTGCTAGACTCCTACCTTGGTTCACAGAATTCTGGGAGGAAATGGTGCTAGTAGAATGCTATTGTGTGTCTTCCATAGAAACAGTTCATATAGGTATTCCTTAATGTTTTCCCCTCTTCTGCAAGACAGGCCTGCAAATACTCATGTGTGTGTCTGCATGAGACGGCTCTTCACATGTTTATCCTCTCACTAGCGTATGAGCCTTCTTTGGAAAGGTTTCAGGTCTATGTTTGTAGTAAAGTATGACAATGGACATATGTTGGCTAGTCAGCTGTGTGCAAATGTTCACAATGAGCATTGGTAGCTGTGCTGTGCTGGACAAATTTTGCCAAAACAAATCCACCCTTTAAATGCATATGCATTTCCCCCCCCCAAAGTATATTTGCTACATCAAATGTTGTTGATGCAAGCTTTACTTCACTTTCTCCATGATTAGGCTTGCCAGGAAGGACACCCCAAGCAGAGAATCACACCTGATTTCCCAGCATCCTCAGCTCATGACGTCAGCATACACATTCAGGCCATCCTCTTCAGCTTCTATAGCCTGGGCCGCCGGCATCATCTGAGGTTACAATGCCACTCAGGTGGCTCACGTCACCACTTTCCATTCCCTCCCACTGCTGGAGTCTCATTTTAGCCTCGGGGATCACGAGGCATGGAGTGTCCAGAATGTCACTTGTGGAGATAACATTACTGTTTGCCCCTACTGTCTAGTGACCCTGCTCCAGCACCAAGCATCACGTGCCAAGCGTGTGACCTGAGAGGAGGATGTAAGCAGAGGGCTTTGCCTGGGGCTGAGGTGGCCAACAGAAAATGCAAACAAGGCAGTTTCTTGTGCTTAGCGGCAAACTTGGCACTAGTCTCCCCGTAGCAAATGACAATAGTATTTAGATATTCAATTTCTAAGCATTTGGAGTTCTGACCGGCTGAGTGGTGGAAGCTGGAATGGCAACTCGCGTTTTTCCACCCAGGAACATCTCTTTAGGACTACCACTTCCATTTCATGGCTTTTCAGTTTCAGCCTCCTAAACCTCCACTCAGAGGGAAATACAAAAATAGAATCAGAGAGACAAGGAGAGAAGGCAGGGCGATGGAATGCGTCTTCAGAGCTCCATGGACCGTTTGGAATTTCCTTTCTCAATAATCCACAGGATCATCAAAAATAGGGTCTGTCTGCTTTCCATGGCTCAGTAAAGTTTTAGGTCTGGACCCTCCTAACTCAGACATGCCGCTGCTGTGGTGGGGAGGGCCCAAGGGGCAGGGGTCGCTTGCAAGCACAGCTGTTCCTGAGCTCAGGCGCTCACCCTTGCCAGCCATGAGCCGTTGCCAGGTTTCTGGAGTGTTAGAATAGTAAACAGTTGTTTCTCAGAAACAGAGATAGGGTGATCCGCAGCCTCACATGCTAAATTTAAATTTCATTACACTCTTTCCTAACAACAGGGATCAGGGATTTTCAAGCAGGGCGGGGCTGAGGGAGATGTAGCTCTAGAGGGTTGGAGGAAGGAACCACTAGGTGATTCAGTATCGCCAAATCCCAAAGGATGCTTTGCTCATGTGCTCACTGTGTCCCTGACATTTTGAGAGGAGCCTAGAAGCTCTCAGAGAAAATCGGGCTGAGAGGTGTCACAAGTTCTTGGCCACTGGCCACAGTGCTGCCCCTATGAACTTTCTCACAGTTAGCTGGAAGCAGCCAAAGAACTGAGAGAGTAAAGGCGAATAATGTGCACATAATTAAACGCTGACAAGAGTCCGGCTGTAAACTCCGATGCCGTCAGCCATGTGATCAGAACAGGGATGGCTAAGCAGATGAAAGGGATTGGAGGGGCTGTGGACATGTCTCCGTCAGTAATGTATCTGTCACACAAGGACAAAGTCCTGAGTTCAATCTCTAAAATTCACACAAAAGTCATGGTACACATCTGAAATCCTAGCTCTGGGAAGAGGGGAAGCAAGTGGATCCCCAGAGTCCGTTGGCCAGCCAGTCTAGCTAGTTCCAGAACTCCAGGTTCAGGGAGAGACCCTGTCTCAAAAAGTAAAGTAGTGAGCAACCAAGGAAGATAACAGATGTCAACCTTGGTCTCTATATGCACATGTATACATGTCTGTGCACTCAAAGTCAACTGTATAGATAAACACAAACACTAAACACACTTGTACACAAAAAATAAAGTGATTGTGATGGTTTAAATATGGTTGGCCCACACAGTAGCACTATTAGGAGGTGTGACCTTGTTGGAGTAGGTGTGGGTGGCCTTGTTGGAGGAAATGTGTTATCATGGGTGTGGGCTTTACCTCATCCTAGCTGCCTAGAAGTCAATCTTGTCCTGTTTACCTTTGTAATAAGATGTAGAACTCTCAGCTCCTCTAACACCATACCTGCCTGGACTCTACCATGCTCTAGCCTTGATGATAATGGACTGAACCCTGAGATTCCACTTCCCACGAGTCAGAATGGCTAAGATAAAAAACTCAGGTGACAGCAGATGCTGGAGAGGTTGTGGAGAAAGAGGAACACTCCTTCATTGTTGGTAGATTGCAAGCTGGTACAACCACTCTGGAAATCAGTTTAGCAGTTCCTCAGGAAATTGTACATAGTACTACCTGAGGACCCAGTTATACTACTCCTGGGCATATATCCAGAAGACGCTCCAACATGTAATAAGGACACATGCACCACTATGTTCATAGTAGCCTTATTTATAATAGCCAGAAGCTGGAAACAACCCAGATATCCCTCAACAGAGGAATGGATACAGAAAATGTGGTACATTTACACAATGGAGTACTACTCAGCTATTAAAAACAATGAATTTATGAAATTCTTAGGGAAATGGATGGATCTGGAGAATATCATCCTGAGCGAGGTAACCCAATCACAAAACAACACACATGATATGAACTCACTGATAAGTGGATACTAGCCCAGAAGCTCAGAATTCCCAAGATACAATCTACAAACCACAAGAAACTCAAGAAGGAAGACCAAAGTGTGGATACTTCAATCCTTCTTAGAAGAGGGGACAAAATACCCATCTAAGGAGTTGCAGAGATAAACTACAGAGAAGAGACTGAAAAAAGGACAGTCCAGAGACTGTTCCACCTGGGAATCCTTCCCATATTCAATCATCAAACCCAGACACTATTGTGGATGCCAGCAAATGTTTGCTGACAGGAGCCTGATATAGCTCTCTCCTGAGAGGCTCTGCCAATGCCTGACTAATACAGAAGTAGAGTCTCACAGTCATCCATTGGACTGAGCACAAGTTCCCCAATGAAGGAGCTAGAGAAAGGACCCAAGGAGCTGAAGGGGTTTGCAGCCCCTTAGGAGGAACAACAATATGAACTAACCACTATCCTCAGAACTCCTAGAGACTAAACCACCAACCAAAGAGTTCACATGGTGGAACTCAAGACTCCAGCCACATGTGTAGCAGAGGATGGCCTAGTGGGTCATCAATGGGAGGCTCTTGCTCCTGTGAAGGTTCTATGCCCCAGTGTAGAGGAATGTCAGGACCAGGAAGTGGGAGAGGGTGGGTTGGTGAGTGGGGGGTGGGGGAGGAAATAGGAGATATCATTTGAAATGTAAATAAAGAAAATATCTAAAAAACATAATTGCCTTGGGGCAAGCAAAATCCCTCCCAGCTAAATTCAGGTCCAGGCATGGTAGTACAAGCCTTTAATCCTAGGACGCAACGGCAAGCAAATCTCTGAGTTCAAGGTCTGGCTGGTCCAGAACAAGTTCCAAGTACTTAACAAAAACTTAAATCCAGGTGTAGTGGACCACACCTTTAACCCCAGCGCGTAGGAGACAGGTATACAGATCTCTGAGTTCACAGTCAGTCTACATAGCAAGTTCTAGGACCGCCAAGCTTGGGTAGTAAAGGGGTGGGAAAACAGAAAGCTGGTGATAATGTAATATAATGAGGGGGCCATGTTCTAGCCCCAGCAAGCAGCAGAACTCGGCAGCTTTGGCCATTTCGCTCTGGCTTTATATTCAAGAGGAGAAAGAGACTACTGGGACAATCGACGCTGGTTAGCTGGAGCTAAGAAGAGACCAGCATCACCGAGGTGAAATCTGGGTGTTTTCCGAGAGTGCAAAAAAAAAAAAAAGCTGCGTTCCAGAGGTGGCCACAGTTGTACCTTGCGCTGCAACTACACTTGGTAATGTGTAAGAGTCACGCACTTGTTCCTGGTTTTGAAGGTATGAAGGGAATATGAAGAGCAGCTGAGGCTTGGCGCTGTGAGAGGCCATGGAAGGCCATTAGTGAAGGTGCAGCCTCAGTTGCAACTGACAGCCTAGGACTGAAGGAGTCCTGCAAAGAAGTTGAGGCTTGGCATCGTGAAGAGAGCCTATGAGAGGCTATTGGTGAAGCCTAGTTGTAGCAGAAGACCCCAGTGTATTGGAGATGCCAGCACCATGGGATGATCACCAAGAACAGCAGCAGCAGTGGAGTACAGTCAGCCAGGGCCTGGAATACAGTCAGCCAGAGCCTAGAGTGCTACAGAGGGCGATGCTTCTCCCTTTGAAGGGACCCAGAAGATCATGTGTGGATCCCAGACAAGAGACGCTGTAACACTGAAGTTGTCTGGGAGACCCCAAGATGACTGAGATGCCAGAGCCATGGGCTATCTGCCGAGGGAAGCTGCTCACAGGGAGTGGAACCAACCCAGGAGAAAGAAGTTTGTTGGAAATCTGAAGACTGCTTTGATATCAGCCATGCAGAGAATGGAGTTTGCCCAGCTGGTTTCCTGTTTTGGTTTGGAGAGTACAGTTAAGTGATTGCATGAATCTCAGAAGAGACTGAATTTCGAACTTTTAACATTGTTGAGACTGTTATAGACTATGGAACTTTGGAAGTTGGACTAAATGTATTTTGCGTTTTGCTATGACTAGGTATGGCCCCTATAGACTCGTGTGTTTTAACATGCCCATGGGGGCCAGGGAGTCGAATGGGATGGTTTGAATATAGTTGGCCCAGGGAGTGGCATTATTAGGAGGTGTGGCTTTGTTGGAGTAGGTGTGGCCTTGTTGGAGGAAGTGTGCCATCTTGTGTGTGGGCTTTAAGACCCTCATCCTAGCTGCCTAGAAGTCAGTCTTCTGTTTGCTTTTGTAACAAGATGTAAAACTCTCTTAGCTCCTCCAACACCATACCTGCCTGGACTCTGCTATGCTCCAGCCTTGATGATAATGGACTGAACCCCTGAACCAGAAAGCCAGCCCCAATTAAATGTTGTCCTTGTAAGAGTCGCCTTGGTCAAGGTGTCTGTTCAGAGCAGTAAAACTCCATCTAAGACAGTGATAAATAACAACTTTATAAAACATGAAGCTTGGAGCAAAGCTTGAGGGCAAGACTTTCGACACCCTCCCACTACCTATATCGAAGCTCATCCTGATGTTCTACACCCTCCATTACCTGAGGGCGTGGGATAAGGACTTCTTGAAGAGAAGGTGAAGCACAAAATGCAGACATTTGTCTGAGCCCTGACATCTGAACTATTAAAGCAAAGAAGGGGAAAAAAAAACTCCACAGTAAGGACAGAACTGCCAGGAAAAAGTTTCTCAGTTCTGAGACCAGCCCTTCATCATTTAGGTACATAAATACAAAGTGGAACCCCAGAGTGGAAATGGGGACATAGCAGATTGATCATTGGTTGGATGGATGGATGGATGGATGGATGGATGGATGGATAGATGAAGTGTGTGTGTGTGTGTGTGTGTGTGTGTGTGTGTATGGGGGGGAAGGAGAGAGAGAGCAGGATCTATGTTGAAAGGAGTAGTATGTTAAGGACAACTTGAGGAAATCAGTTCTCTCCCTCCACTACTAGCTATCTATATATTTTTTGAGTCATGGTCTCATATAATCTAGGTTAGCCTTGAGTATGTAGCTAAGGATGATCTTGAATTTCTTTTTTTAAGATTTATTTCTTTATTATATGTAAGTACACTGTAGCTGTCTTCAGACACTTTTTCTTCTCTCTCTGGCCCCCACTCGCTCCAAAGATTTATTTATTTAAGTACGATGTAGCTATCTATCTTCAGACATCCCAGAAGAGGGCATCAGATCTCATTACAGATGGTTGTGAGCCACTGTGTGGTTGCTGGGATTTGAACTCAGGACCTTCGGAAGAGCAGTCAGTGATCTTAACCGCTGAGCCATGTCTCCAGCCCAACCTTGAATTTCTAATTCTTGTGTCCACCTCCAAAGTGATGGGATTACAGATATGTGACACTACACCATTTTATACACTGTCAAAGATAAAAACCCAGGGCCTCCTGCATGCTTGATAAGCCACTGAGCTACAGCCTCAGCCTTCCTGGACTATCTTGGTATAAGTACTAGGCCATTATTTGCCTTTGCCCATGTGTTACTTTACTTATCACTCTGACAAACACTTGACAAGAAAAGGCTTACGGGAGGAACGGTTTTGTTCAGCCCATGGTTTTCAGCCACTGTTGTGGAGAAGGCATGGAGGAGCTCATGGCAGCTGGAGTGTGAGGTAGATATAAATCTTACTCCTCGGCAGATCAGGAAGCATACAAATAGATCTGAACAAGAGGCTGGTATAATCTCTGAGGATCAGCCTTGCTACTTCAGCTAGCTAGCCTATGTTTTCCAAAGGTCCCACAACCTCCCAAAACAGCTGGGGACCGAGTGTTCAAACACATAGATCTGCAGGAGTCATTTCAAGATGAAACAATAACCTCCACTCTTTTTTTTTTTTTTAAAGATTTATTTATTTACTATATATAAGTACATTGTAGCTGTCTTTAGACGCACCCGAAGAGGGCATCGTATCTCATTATGGATGGTCGTGAGCTACCATGTGTTTGCTGGGATTTGAACTCAGGACCTTCAGAAGAGCAGCCAGTGCTCTTAACCACTGAGCCCCCTCTCCAAGCCTCACTCTTCTGCTCTTGTGATGAAATCAGCCCCAGGTTTCTAGAATGTTTGAGTAGTAAAGAGTTCATCTCATCACAGGAAGGGAAGAGAGAGGACAGGAGTAGGACCAGCAATAAAACCCCTCAAACCCCACTTCCCGGTGATGTACTTCCTCCAGCAAGGCTCTACCTCCAAAAGGTTCCATAACCTTCAAAAACAGTGCAACCAGCTGGGAACCGAACATTCAAACACACGAGCCTACGGGGGACTTTTCTCATTCAAACCAGCACGGTCTCCCAGTGAACACCTATCTTCAGATATCGATTGCCATTGGTGGCAAAGGATTAAGAAGCTAAATATTTAATTTATTCCTTACAGCCCATTAAGGGATGACCCACCAAAGCAATTGCATTTAGGGTTTATATTGTCTCAATTATTTTGAAAAAATAGTTGATATCACTTTGTTCTAGACTAAGCATGGCCATTTTGGGAAAGAGCGGAGTTTGTGAGAAGTCTCATTTTTAGCTGCAATATAAACAATATTGTTCTCCTCATGCTTTGCCCTTGGCGCCTGCTTCAACTTCAGCACCTATAGACAAACATTGTTACCTCTTACCATTACATAGAACACGTTTGCTACCAAACATACAGTTCTCCAGGACTTAGCTTATAGGAGTTGAGGGCCTGTGATAGTAAATATTGAGGGTGGACTGATAGAATCCAGACTTAGGAGACAAGCCTCTAGGTAAGGCCAAAAGGGGTTATCTAAATTAGAGTAACTGAGGTGGGACGAGCCATCATAACTAAAAGCGGTACCTTTCTGTGGACTGGGGTCTGGACTAAAGAAAAAAAAAGGAGCAAGCAAGCTGGGTACCTGCTTCCACCTCTGCTTATCGACTGCAATGTGACCAGTTACTGTGAGTTCCTGCTACCGTAACTCCCTGCCGTGATGTATGAGTATGAATAACTATATGAAGCAAAATAAACCCTTCTTTCCTAAGTTGCTTTTGTCGGGTGTTTTGTTAAGCAATAAGAAAAGCAGGCTGGCGAGATGGCTCAGTGGGTAAGAGCACTGACTGCTCTTCTGAAGGTCCTGAGTTCGGATCCCAGCAACCACATGGTGGCTCACAACCACCGGTAATGAGATCTGACACCCTCTTCTGGTGTGTCTGAAGACAGCTACAGTGAATTACGCTGGAGCGAGCGAGCGGGGCTGGAGCGAGCAGTGCTGGCAGAGGTCCTGAGTTCAATTCCCAGCAGCCACACACATGATGGCTCATGGCCATACACATAAAGTAAATAAATAAATAAATAAATCTTAAAAAAAAAAAAGAAAAGCAAATAATGTAGTATCCTGCAGTTTCATGCTGTTCTGATACCAGTCAGTGCTAGCCCAGACCCAATGATTAAGTGTACAATTGCACAAGCTGGTGGCCCTCGTCACATGTCAACTGTAAGCCTCAGTTTGTGAGACCCACTTCCACCCAATGGCTTCCATAGATTTCAGGTGCTATATGATTGAATTATTAGTTTTAAGATAAGTGAGTATTAGATCAGTGTAGTAGTTAATCCCAGCACTCAGGAAGTAGCAGGTGGAGCTCTGTAAACTCAAGGACAACTGGTCTACTGAGTGAGTTCCAGGATAAACAGAGCTATATAGTAAGACCATGTCTAAAAAACAAAACAAAACAAAACAAAATATAACAAAACTAAAACATAACTAACAAAACAAAACAAAAACCCATAAAACAAACAAAAGACTGGTGGAAGTTACTGGTCTGCTAAGTAGTTTGTTCCAAAGGTTTTACCACAGTCACAAAAACACTAGTTTAGTGGCAGAAGTTGAGAGTATGTGGAGACTAAGAACAGCCAAGATGATTTTGGTTCTGGATCTTGGTCATGGTTGATTTTCATTGTGCATTTGACTGGGTTTAGGATCACCTGGGAGACACACCTCTGGGTGTATGAACACATTTCCAGAGAAGTTTAACTGAAGAGGGAAGATCCATTTTGAATGTGGGTAGCACCATCTCATGAGTCAGAGTCCTGGACCAAATAAAAAGGGAAGAAAAGAGAAAGTGAGCTGAATACCAGCATCCATCTCTCTGCTCTGAGGCCACTCCATGCTCCTGATCCTGTGCCTTCCCTACCCTGATGGACAATATCGTCTAACTCTGAGCTAAAAGAAACCCGCCTTAAGTTACTTTTGCCAAGTAGTTAGTCACAGTAACAAGTGTGCAATCCCACAAGAAACACAACAAACACAATCTCCAGCATCCCATCTCATTACAACCTCACAAGTTCTGTTCAGTATCTGCAGGATCTTCAACACAGATATCAGTTCCTCAGGGAATTTCAGTTGACAGTTCAGAGAAAAGGCAGTGAATAGCAGTTCTTTGCTCTTTAAATCCTGCCATAATCCTGCCAAGGCAATTGTGCAACATGTGGTGACAGTCCCAAGGTTATATGAAAGTGTGTGTGTGTGTGTGCTCCACATATAAGTTTGCTGATGATGGAGGCCAGAAGAAGGTGAGTTATATACGGATGGTTATGAGCCACCATGTGGATACTGGGAATTAAATCCGGGTCGTCTGGAAGAGTAACAAGTGTTCTTAACAGCTAAGCCATCTCTCTAGTCCCAACATGTGTTAATTCTTGACAATAGCCTGTAGCAGCTTTCCAAAAGGGGACGGCAGCTACGTGACAGATCTGCCCAAGTTCCCTCCAACTGTGGGTCCTTAGGGACAGCAGCCTCTCTTTAAAGGCTGCACAGCTCCAGGGCACACCATTTGCTTCAGGGACATTGCAGCTTTATATAGGGATGATGACAACTTTCTGGCTTGTGGCTGTGAAGCATCCTAAGGAAGGGGATTCCTACATTAGTTACGCTGTCTCCCTGGATCTAAACCATGAACGATGGGGAAACAGGGCTCCATCACTACTGCTTTTCTGGTAGTTTCCCCATGGTAGATGAAAGCTAACATCCTTTCCTTTCTAATCTGCTAATACCCCATTATTCTGGCAGTCTTGGCTAGAATCAAAAATCCTCCCACCACCCTCTACTATCGTATGATATGATATGATATGATGTGATATGGCTATCATATCAGATTCTTCCTCATTCCTTCTAATAAATGTTACCTTGGGTATTGACTCATGCATCTCCTGTCCCTTATAGCCTTTTGGTTAAACTTGTCTATGTTGCCTATGTGCATATGTGAAATTCCAATCACCGGAGAGAAGTAATATAAGTGGATTTTGGCTTTATAGTGCCTTATGCTGTCGACACTCACAACTAAGAGGCTATATAAAACCAAGTGCTATTATCAGCTCTGACTGAAGGAAAACAAGCCAGAGAGACGTGCCAGCGTAGGAAAACCCATCCTAAAAAAAGATATGGATGTCTTCAGTTTGCTGGTAAGAGTCTCCAATCTTGACTGCTCACGTCAGCTCAGCCATGCTGCGAGAGTTTTCCTTGGTGTGTTTCCAGGTTAAGCACTGAGGCTCTTGACTCTGAAGGACAGGATTGGGTTCAGGAAAGAGAGAGGTTGGGTGAACAGTGTTCTACATTCAGAGAATCAGAGGGTGAAACCCCTACCTTCAAAGATATACTATGACTTCCTGGGGGATGTTCTGTTTTAAAATGCAGACATCTCTGCTGGAAATCCTGGGAAAAGGTTACTCAGGTACTGTTGGCAGAAGACATGAGGGAAGATGGGACCATTAGATATTTAAAGGGGCAGAGAGATGAAGGGTGGGGGGAGCTAGATCACACTCTGTTTTGCTTTCATCCAGGGCTTGGCCTGGTGGATCAGCAGATAGCTAAGATGCTAGGGAGTAAAAGAACCATTTCCAAGGAAGCCAATTTCTTTGGGTGTAGAAGTAGCTTGAAGGTTCTTAGACATATTTAAGGTTCTTTTTGAAAATAACATTTTCCTGAAGGGTGATTTTTCTTGTTGTTGGTGGTGGTGGGTTTTTTTGGTGGTGTTGTTTTGTTTTTTTTTTGTTTTTTTTTTTTGTTTTTTTTTGTTTTGTTTTTGTTATTTGTTTTGTTTTAGTGGTTAAAACTACCAGTAGGACCAGCTATCTAATTGTCAGGGCTCAGTGCAAAACAAAAATATCGACTGCTTTCCTCTGAAGGGTCTCATGACTGGGACGTTTAAGGGTGGGATGGGGAGGGTGCAGTCAGGAGGGCAAGGCAGGAAGATCTAGCCTGAGTTATGGGAGAAGCCTGGCTATAGAGTCAGGCCCTGGGGGCGGGGTGGAAGGAAGACCTCAAGTCATTAGTTACAGTAGAATGTCCTGTGTCACTGGGATGGAGGGATCTGTGGACCCGCACCAGCTGCACACACAGGGATACCTGGAACCAGAGGAAGCACCCTAAGGCATCCATCCTTTGACTAGTTTCCCCCTCCCCCCCCCCTGCCCCAAATCTACTGGCTCTCTAGGCAGATTCCAGGACAGGAGTATGGACCAGACTGGGAACTCGACAGAAGTGCTCAGTTTTGGGTACGGTCCTATTGGTAAAATGTTTGCCATATAAACTGGAGGACTCAAGTTTGGCTCTCCAGCTTTCACATATATAAAAACAGGCGTGGACATGGCCAGCAAGATGATACAGTGGGCCTACTGTACAAGCTTGGTGAGCCAAGTTCATGCCCAGGAACCCACACAAGGTAGGCTTCTAAATTCCCTTTCTACCCCCCACCCCCCAGCCTTCAGGTAACACGAGCTGGCTGATGGGTAGGCCAAGCTCTTTCCCCCAACTTTGCAAAGTTTCCTCTGACCTTCACACACCCAAACTATACACGTGAATGCTAATACAAATAAATGAATAGCAATGATGTGGACAGCTCCTGGAAAAACAAGAGGTTGACCTCTGGCCTCCACATGTGTGTGCGCGCTGCCATGCATGTACACCTACTCACCCACGTGGTCCCTTAACATCTGTAGATATACCTAGGAAGATCTCTACTGATGTCTTTAGCAAGTCCCCTTCCTCTTTCCCTTGTGATCCTGTCTCGTATTCAGGTTTGACCATCCTTGCCACAGGCAACAACTAGTGTGATGGATTTCAGAGTAGAATCAGGCTTTGGTATCACGTGGCCTAACTGCGTAAAGATGCCTTTAGCTAAAAGGAAACTAGAGCACTTCGAGGCAGAGGGGGTGTGGGATTTGTAGTCAGCTCTTCTTCCTACCAAGGAGTAGGTACCAGTGGTTTCATTTGGAATGGCTAACCACTCACAGTCAC
>JADRCD010209320.1:12443-24344 GCA_019843815.1 Montemys delectorum | reverse complement strand
GGGGGTTACGCAGTGCTGCAGCCTCTACATGCACTGTGCGGTTTGTGTGCTCATGTTTTGGGGAAGACTGGATCTGCAGGTCCATTGCCACAAGTTCATGGCTTCACAGTCTCTTCAAATGGCCTCTTGTGCTTTGTGCTCACTGTGGAAGATAAAAAGACTGTGGCCAAGTTCTCCACTTAGCTGTGTGCCTCCATCAGAGTGTATCAAGGGATGCTTTGCACATACATAGCTCTTCCCAGCTCCCTGACCTCTGTTTCTTTCAAGCCAGCCTGGCCAGGCTCTGTCTCCTTCCCCACCCCCCCACTCCCCCATCTTCTCTGTTTCTCCTGTTTGTGCTCCAGATTTGCCTGTCTGGATAGAAAATTTTACTGTCTTTTAAAGTTAATTTTAATTCTTTCCCTGATTGTAAGTTTTAATGGCTTTTTCTTTTATAATATGTTTAAACAGGAATAATCTATATTTTCAGAGTAACTTGAATTTTAAACTTTGACAAAAGTTGAATATTTGCAGATTCATCAGAGAAAATAAATCTCGAATGTCAAGACACACACACCCTTTCTATCACCTTACTGAATTCCTCATTAAATAAATGATTCCATCTTGGGGCCAGAGACATGGCTGACCTGTTCAGCATACGTAATAACACTCTTACAGAGAACCTGAGTTGAGATTCCTCAGTTGAGTTAAGCACCTCTATCAGGAAGCTCACAACTGCCAGTAAGTCCAGTTCCAGGAGATCTGACATCTCCAGTCTCCAAGGGCACCTCACTCACATGGACATATGCATACAGAGACACATAATTACAAAAAATATTAAAATAGCTCCTTAAAATTCTACCCTCAATTCACAATGGTTAACAGGCACTTATCTATAATGTTTTGTACACCATAGCCTATATGATGTCTACATTTTGCATAAGTGTTTTAGCATTATATACAAAGTTATTGCTGCTTGTATAAGACTGTACATGTGTCCTCCTTGTGTAATAAGGAAGACACAGGAGAGTCACAGTAGTAATGTCAGAATCCTTGGCTGCAGTCAACAGGAAGCCCTGTGAGGCAGGGCTTGCCCTTCCAAGGGGCTAGCAGAGCAGCCTTCCATGGGAAGGGCTGGGGGCCAGGACTTCCTGGATGGCACTTTTAGTTTAACATCCTTATAATCATTCAGTGGTTAATGTGAATCTGGTGTGGTGGGCAAAGCTCCCCACCCTAGACTTTAGTGGTGTTCCACTGAACAAGTCATGCAGCGGCTGGAACGCAGCCCGGCCTCTTCTTATTTCTTCCTAAAAGGAAATGTCTCTCGTGTGCTTTAGTAGCTGTTTATTCGAAGTGGACTCAACAGCTGCAGAGCACGGGATGGGCCAACAAAATTCTATGGAAAATGAAACTCTGCACTGAACGCTTGGGAGAGAGAAGCTGGAAGGAATGGTTGTCAGTTACAGCAGAAACCAAAGCTTAAACAGGACAGCACAGCTTCCTCAACCCTGAGAGCTCTGTAGGGCTCTCTCTGGGCTTGGGCCAGGGAGGATCCTAGGTCCTCTGCCAGCCAGGCCTTCTGAGTTGCTACCTTCCATATGTTTTTAAAATTTTCCGGTACTAACAGGGAAGCTGGGGAGGCTCGTGGAGCACCACTGGGTGGTGGGTGAAGTCAAATGGGTTCATTCTGTGCGAGTGTGTGTGTGTGTGTGTGTGTGTGTGTGTGTGTGTGTGTAGTGGGGGCAGTTGAGACTCTGGGCAAGTGCTAGAATTCCTGTGAGTCCAAAGTCCCAACCCATGGTGATGTTGGTGCAAGGAATGAACTAGCTTATCCCAACTAAGCCTAAAAGGTCTGGATCAGAGGACAAAGAAGGAGGTGGAGGGAGCAGCCAAAAGCCAGTAGTGTCCAGAGGCTCAAGAAAAACAAGGGTTCCAGAAGCCTACAGGGAGGAATCCAGGAAGCAAGAAGGGGGAGATGCCAGACATGGCCTAGACTGACAGTCACACACAATTTGCGCATCTCTCCACACGAGGGCACTTGAGCACGCTCGAACGCACCAGACGAGTTTGTTATTGGAAGCCCTATGTGCTGCACATCGTTTGGTGTCAAAGAGCCCGTCTCGTTGCATCTCAATGCCAAAATGGGGTGGAACAAGGTTTGGAAAGGTTGCTGACTTCCAAGCGCTTTAGCGTTTCCCAGTATTAACACAAAGACAGGCAGGCTGGAGCCAGGCATACCCTGGAAAGGCGTTGTTCCTGAGGCTTGAACTAGGCCTGCCCAGGAGTTCTGGTGCCTGTTCTAGACTTGCCCTTCCCTTCTTCAGAAGATCAAAAGAAAATGTATCCAAAAAAAAAAAAAATCCTAGGTGATGGAAGGAAGGTGGTGCGGGAACAAATGTTTCCCTGCACCTACTCCTTACAGGCCT
Source organism: Montemys delectorum (assembly GCA_019843815.1). Lineage (NCBI taxonomy): Eukaryota > Metazoa > Chordata > Mammalia > Rodentia > Muridae > Montemys > Montemys delectorum. Next base: position 21,939 of record JADRCD010209320.1, on the reverse strand, counting down.
TCCTTCTTTTCCCTGGTTCCTCGTATGTTCTTCAACTGCATTCCTACCCCAGGCTCTCCAGGATCTTTGTCAAAGTTAACCAAAGCCCCAAAGCCAGAAGAACATTACTAGGTGGGAGTACCTACATGCCAGGCACTGGAAGGCAGCTGCACCATGACCCAGAAGCCTCGGGAACCCAAGGCAGTTAAGGTTTCTTTGCTCAGCTCTGGCCTCTTGTAGTGCTGTCCTCTCTCACACAGGGCCTCCTTTCCAGCCATGAGTGCCCCAGCCCTGAACCCCCATCCACAACCCAACTGACATCCCGAGAGAGTCTTCCTGTATCCAGCATCCACCTCCAGCTCACTGGGACTGGAGCTCCCCAGGTGCCATCGCCACAGCGGGAGCTGGGTACCCTGCAGAGAAGGGAAAGGAGGAGCTGCAAGGGGCCAGGGCGGGGATGAGAAGATGAGCTGGTATCTAGGTGGTGCCAAATAATGTCCCCTCCCTTGGTGTGCTTCTGGTGTCTTGCTTTCCTCTTTGGTGAGGCCGAACGCGGTCGTGGCGAGGGCTTAAAAAAAAAAAGGCAAAGCAGAAAGAGAAAGCAATTACTCCGACCCCTGGCTTCTGCGCCGCCGGGGAGGGGGCGGAGAAGCTGAGCCAGGCAGAGTCGCTCAACACCCAGGCGACTCGACTCGCGAGTGGCGCGGAGCGGCCGGGCTCGCCTTTCTTCTTTCCCCACCTCCTCCTTTTCCCCCCTTCTCGCTTTTCTGCTGGAGGGGGTAGGGAGAGGAAAGAGAGACAGAGAGAAAGGAAATTTTTTTCCCGAAGCATCCTAACCAGTGAGCCAGTGCACGGCGGCCCATGGCTTCGCTGTACCAAAGGTTCACCGGCAAGATCAACACCTCGCGCTCCTTTCCGGCGCCCCCGGAGGCTAGTCGCCTTCTGGGTGGCCAGGGGCCGGAGGAGGACGCGGGCCCGAAGCCCCTGGGGCCGCAGGCGCAGGCGGTGGCGCCCCGGGAGCGCGGCGGTGCAGGTGGCCGGCCCCGGTTCCAGTACCAGGCGCGGAGCGACTGTGACGAGGAGGACGTAAGAGCATCGCGGTGGGTGGGAGGCGGTGGTGGGAGCATCGGAGGGATGCAGGGGCCTGGCGACTCCTAAGGGTCTCTGGGTCCACTGCGCCTCTCTGTGCGTTCCCTCCTGCTGTACCAGAGCGTGCTCAGACACTCTCCTTGGCTCCTGATGTCAGTCATCATAGTCCGGAGCAGATCTTTGCGGTGGTGGCCAGGAGTTGGTAGCAGGAAGGGTTTTGGAGCTGCGCCTGCAGGGATGTGGACTATGCTTGGAATTCGCTAGATGCGTGGATGTCTGTTTGTAACCGCAGCCTGCTGTGATTCTCAGGGAATTAGATGTGTGTTTGCTTGGAGTTGTGTTTTTGGTTTATTTTCCTGCTTTATGGCTCAGGAAAAAGCTAGTTCAGGCTGCTTTACTCTTCCTACCACTTGTCAAAGCAACTATCCAACCGAGGTGACCCTCCTTTCCTCTCCACTCTGTCCCCTTTTCACTGTCCCCAGACACCTTCTCTCTCCACCTAAGGATTAGACCTATGGTGTTGTTCAGGGGTTGGGGGCGGGGTAGTCCTAGCTTCAGAGCCCTAGCCTCTGACCCAGACCCAATAAAGCTCCCACCACACATGCTAATTGGGGCTGCAAGACTGTGGTCTAGCAACTCTACTTGGACCATGCTCCTTTCTTAGGAAGTTCTCAGGGAGGTCTCTTACTCTTGTGGCTGGAGGTCTGGGCTTCAAAGACTGAATTTGCATATCCACCTAATAATCAAGGGTACCAGTGGCCACAGAAATGGGTTGAAAGTCTTGTACTGATCCCTCGAAGCGGTTGGTACCACTAGGACTTCCAGGGAGGGAGAGCTTTTCCTGAGACCTGTTCCCAGGGAAAGAAGGCACCTCCCAGGTGAGCCCTCATGCAGGCAGGTGTGGTTTGGGTGCAGCATCTGCTGGGTTATTGGGGCCCCTTTTCTGTGTGCTTCTGCAGCACCTGGGTCTCTGCACAAGCCTTCACCCTTGCAAAGCAGGGTGGCCCATCACTCTGGAAGAAACACGAGGTTTGCCCAGGAGGCATACAGGGTCGCAAGTAGCAAGACTTCAGTGTTTAGTAATTTTTTGGTGCAAGAGGTCCGCATGGAACAATAATGTTTCCATAGGACTGGGGGTCTCAATTGCTTAATCTTACAAAACCAGGGAGGCCATGATACTGTTAATTGCGTGTTTGTGGGTTGTTTTATGATGGCATAGGGACTGCCACAGAGGTGACAGGAGTTTGTGGGAGGCCCACTCACAACCATGCATCATGCATTTTTTTTCCTGGTCATTTCCAGATTCCCCTATCTAGAAAAGGATATCACAGACTGGTGTCCCTCACTCCAGTGGGCCAGTCTTGAGGAAAAGGGACAAATAATTACACCTCGTATAAAGAACCAGAATTCTTTAAGGGTGGCATAGAGCAATAAATAATTCTGGAGGATTTTATTTACTTAGCATCCTGTGGGCATAATTGGGTTGCAATGTAGGCAAGAAACACACACACACACACACACACATACACACACACACAAATCTGGCTTAAAAGCTTTGGATTATGGGTCTGGAATGAGTTTGCTTTGCTAAGCAGGCTCTAGATGTCGCTAGCAGAATGGACAGGCAGTGCTGTGAGCAGCAGCTGGTCTCCGCCCATCTGGATTGGGTTTGTTTGTTTGTTTTTACAGATCCTAGCTGAGAGGGGGCAGCTCCCTCTTTTCATGCTGATGCATAGCTAGAACTGCTTCTCTAGCAAGTCTGAGGTCAGCATTAGGGCAGAGGTATTGGATCCGTGTGACATCCGCCATGAGAGTTCCGAAGGCTGCCTTCAGCCAACTCAGATACATCAAGTTCCAACACTGTTTGTGTCCTGCAAAAACCAGCAATGTGTATGTGCATGCAGCCATGCACATGGGCACTGGTCAAGTCTGCTTAGTATTCTGTGGTGTGTATGCTTTTTCCATTATTAGGTTATAATAAGCATGTACCTTTTCTACAAAGTAGCAGTTCTGTGGGATAAAGACACATGGGGCGGTGTTCATCAGGAGCTTGATAGGTAGGAGAGCTGTCATATGAAGGAGTCATAAGAAATGACTAGATTTTAGCTGCTCTTACCACAAAATCAACAAAAAATAGCCATGTGAGGTGGTGAACATGTTTGTATACATTCACATCGACCTTCTTACTTCCTGTATATGCCTATATCATTGTGGTATTTACCTCCTAGGAATTCAGGAAGCATTAATTAAGTTTCTGATATAGAGTTGAACTAATGACATAGAGCTAAATGTAGCCTCAGTTTAAAAACTCCCTCTTTTAAAATTGGCAAAACATTTACCAAAAGACAGAAAAACAAATCAAACCATCTTTCTTCCAGAAACAAGAGACTACAATTAAAGGTAACTACTGAAGTCTTTGTGTTTAAAAAATTGCTAGATATGTCAAGATTGAAGGATCTCATGTTACACCTCTCCTTCTTCCTGTCCCTGTCTCTCTCTTCCCTCCCTTCCCCACTCCCCCTCTTCTCTCTCTCCAAACCAGAAAGCAGATATGTGACTATTTTGGACCACTTTGCTATGCTCAGGAACACACTTGGTTGAGAGAGAGAGAGAGAGAGAGAGAGAGAGAGAGAGAGAGAGAGAGAGAAAGAGAGAGAGAGAAAGAAAGAGAGAGAGACAGAGAGTCAGAGTGAGACAGAGAGAGACAGAGAGAGAGAAAGAGAGAAGCCCCCCCCCCACACACACACCCACACACACAAGGGATCTTTAGGAACCTCATTGCTCCCCCTAAAGCTGTCCAGGGTGCTTAATGCTCTCTTTCCATTAGGTCATAGTAAAGCCTCCACCATTGTGTCTGAGTGAGCAGTCTGAATACAAGACTGGTGATCTCATCCTGAATCTGTGTTCTGCGAGCCAGGCACAGCTGTAGCAATATGCAGTGCCTTACTTGTCTTTCTGTTGCTGAGATGAAACACTGATCAAAACCACTTTGGGGAAGAGAGGGTTTATTTAAGTTTACAGCTCTCAGGTCATAATCTATTACTAAGGAAAGTCAGGGTGGGAACCTGGAGACAGGGACTGAAGCAGAAGCTTTACTGGCTTCTTACTGGCTTTTGCTTCTCATGCCTTGCTCAGCCTTTTTCCTTATACACCCCAGGGCCACAACCAAAGGATCACACCATCACTTTGGACTGGGTCGTCTTTCATCAATTGTTCACCAGGGATATATCCAAGAGAATAGCCTATAGCCCAACCTGATGGACATATTTCATCAGTTGGTGCTTTTTGTCCCAGGTGACCTGAGCTTGCAGTGTCTAGTTGCCAAAAACATACAAACAAACAAAGAAACAAACTCAGCTTCCGTGTCCTGGTTATCTGATGCTGGTAAATGACGTATCTTTAATATGCATTAGGTTTTACATTATCTTGTCCTTAGACCCAGAGATGAAGAAGGGAAATAAAAAAAAGAGTAGTACGTAAACATGTGCACAGACACACATAAAGACTAGGAGAAGGCTCCATGAGTAAAGAGCTCGCCACACAAGCATGAAGACCTGAGTTCATAGCCCCTGAAGCCATGGAAACATTTACCATGGCAGAGTACCTGATTGTAATCTCAGTGGTCCTACACAGGGAGAGGAGGTGGAATGAGCAGAATCCCCAGAAGCTTGTGGGCTGGGTATCCTGGTGTATGCCATGGCGAACAACAGGAGGGGCTGCCTCAAATAAGGTGTAAAGAAAGGAATGGCACTTGAGACTGTTCTCCCACCATCAAAGAAGCACTATGGTGTGCCCCTCTCTGTCTGTCTGTCTGTCTGTCTGTCTGTCTGTCTGTCTTCTGTCTTCTGTCTGTCTCTTACACATTCTTTTTAAAAATTAAGTAAAACAAACACATCTTTGCATGATCGGGAAAATATAACTTCCACAAAATTTAAGATACTGTACAAAGACTCACCCAGATAAAATCTAATAAAATGGGCACAGAATACTCCTACACTAACATTAAGGGGCTAGTGATGAACAAGAAAATCACCCAAGTGCAGACACTATGACCCTGTTTACAACCACAGACAGCCTCTTTGGGTGGTATCATGGTTAATCACAACCAGTCGGTCGATGGAATCTGGAATAGCCTGAAAGACAGCAACATCCACAGGTATACCTGTGGGATGCTATTTTAGTTTGGGTTGGATTAGTTGAGTTAGGAAGACCCATCCACCATGGGCAGTGCAATTCCCTAGGTTAGGATCATAGAGTATATAAAAAGGAAAAGGTGAGCTGAGCACCAGCCCTTTGCCAGCCTGAAACCTGACTGTGGATGCCATGTGACTACTAATCTCAAATTCCAGTGGCTGTGACTTCTCTGCCACAATAGAGTGTAGCTTGAAAATGTAACCGAAAATGAACCCCTTTCCCCTTAAGTTGTTGCTGTCACATCACAGTGACAAGAAACTAAGATTGTGGAGCTGTCCTAGGATCTTTCATTTGTAAGCAGTCTCCTTGTAAATTTTACTCTTATTTAAACAAAGCCAATTAGCTGGAAACCCCCTTTGAGAAGCCATTAGCCAATTTTATTTAAAAATCATTGTGTAGAGTTAAAAATAAGTTAACTCTAAAAAGCTGCTGAAAGATGCTTTTAGTGAAATTCTGTGACTTGCTGTTGGAATTAGCCATGACTCATTTTAAAACATCAGCATTTGTCAGGACCGTCCTTGAGCATTTCTCGCCCATCTCTGCAATGGCTTTAGGCACCTTGCACACTGCCACCTTGGTTCTACAGGCACATGGCTGTTCCTGCACACTGCCACTGTGGCACACGGCTACCTCCGCTTCCTTCATTCTTGGTGACTCAGATTTTACTAATGATGTTAACATGCCAGCAGCCTGATTTTAAAAACCACAAGCCAGTCAGTGCTGAGATCCAATGACAACCACTACCTATGATGTCAGTCAGCCCACCAGGCCCAAGTTCTGCACGTTGCATGCGCTTTTAGCCCTGAGCCGATCTCATTTTTTCTCTGCTCTGATCCTTTAGTGGTGTGACCTCTTTTGCGGTTGGGACTTGTCAGTTTTGTGACTGGCTTCTTAAGCAGCTTGTTGACACAAAGATGTTTATATATTATGAAAAAAATTTTACCAGTGTTAAGTCATTTTTTCCCCCTAACCTGATTTTTTTTTTTTTTTTAAAAAAAGACTAAACCTTTTTGCAGTCCAGGACCTCCTCATCATGACATCAGTAATGCATTAGTAATGCCTAGTATACCTACTCCCAGAATGGGTTCAAGGAAGAAGGGAGCCATTTGAAGCTGTGACCAAGGAGGCACCCAGCATTGCAGTGTGCCTTAATCTCCACACCAGTGGTAACTGCAGGGCAAACATACTTGGCAGTGCTCACCGAGCCTAGCAGCTGCAGGGATGATCTTCTGCAAACAACTAAAGCTAAGAGGAAGGTCCAGCGTCTCACCCCCTGCCTTGACATGATTTCTCCTTTTTCTCTTGTACAAGGGTCTTCTTCTTGTACAAGGGTCTTGATACTGGTTCCCATTTCTGTCCTCAACAGTCTTTGCCTCATCTAGCTTAGGTAGAGATTTGCATTCTGAGTGTGGCTAGGACATGACCTTGACACAATCTGCACACAGGATGACAGGTGTGCTGTCTACCTCGTGGTGAGATGTCAATGACATCACACGACATTTCTTTTGTCTTGGTACCCTCCTAACTTCTATTCTAGAGGACAACCACTCTACTCTTTGAGCTTTGAGCCTTGTGCTCTTCATGGTACTGTGTGAATCCCCCTTTTCCTCCCCTCCTTCTCTTCTTTTCCTATCCCCTCCACAGTCTCTCCCTCCCTCCCTCCATCTTCCTACCTCTTCCTGCCCACCTCTTTTGATCCCTTTCTGATCTCGGTCTTAGTCCTTTGGTAAATCCTTCCTTTCTCCTGTCCTTTAAAGTTTGAGTGCCTGGTCTTCAATTCCTCCCCTTTCATGTTTTCTTCACCTTTGTGCAAAGGGAATATGGCGTGTCCTGTGGCTCCAGCTAGAAGATTATGCAGACAGCCTTGTTACCCAGGATGCACTTCTCTGAAGATAATTTGCCTTTTTTTTTTTTTTTTGAGTGGGCATTTCTAAAGTTACAAGGACTGTGGAATAACTGACTGCTCTACTAAGCTCTCTTAAGACATGTCAACAACTTTGGAAATTGTAACAAAATATATGTATGAATAGGTTACTATTTCCAATTGAAACAGCATAAGCACACAAAAACCACATTCCCCGTGTCCAGGTTCCTTTCCTGTAGTATGGTTTTCATTTGGTGAGCCTTGAAGCCCGCTCATCTCCCTGTCACACCATCTCATTGCTCACTGCTGGACATAATATTTTATTAAATAAATTTTAAAATTTTAAATGTATTTAAAATTTTACTGTAGAACATATTTAATATCAGAAACACCAGTGTTCAAGTAAAGCAAATGGTCACTTAGCTTCACTATAAATTCTTTCAATGAAAATTGGCCAAAGTCATGCTATGTGTATAGCAAGGACATACAAAATTCTTCCCTACTCAGCGAATCAGGAAATGAGGGAAGGAAGGAGGGAGAATTCACAGTGAAAAACATAAGGCCCAAAGAGGAAGCTGGGAATGCTTCAGGAAAGTAGCATACTGCTTGCACAAAAAAAGCAGAACGAGGAGACACCAAACGCAGCATCAAAAGGCCTGACCTTTGCTCTGCCCCTTCCAGGTGCAGGCAGCACCACCCCTGGCCCATGCCACCTACACCGCTGCCTGAGCTGGGAGAAAAACCAAACAAGGAATCAACCTTTGCACTCCACATTAACAACATTAACAAGAACAGGCTGCCGTGAGTTGTTATTGGGTGGGTCAGTTGTTAACTGTGAACCACAGCAAACACATTCTGACATGTTAACAAGCTTTTGCTCTTTAGAGCCAGAAAGAAAAAAAGATGTGTTTGTGAAACAGGGATGTGATCTCTTCCCAGAGGATGTGAGCTGTTGGCAGGGAGAGACCTTGAGGTGGGTATGACAGCCAAATGTACGTGGCAGGCTAATTTCTTTAAATTGCTGCCAGCACATTTCTAAACATTACATGGATCTACTACCTATAGGTTAAGAAGATCCGGAGTATTAGAATTTCAGAATACTGAGTTTGTGTCTATGGTGTTGGCTCATTTTCACTCATGCAATGAACCTTCTTTGATATACATCACCAGGTGGGAGGGTGGTTCTTAGGTGTTCACCCTGGGGGTCTTTTTTCCTTCTGTAAAGTAGAACTTTTTCATTTCTTACTCAAAGCTTTTTATCCTTTGCAGCTGGATTGATAAATGAGTTTAATTTTTGTGAGCAACTGGCAGGAGCTGCTGAGTGAGATGTACATGCTGATTGGACCCCACCCTGCTCCTTTTAATTACTCCAACGATAATAATTCATTAATCAAGTGCAGGAGAAGTGCTTCCCTCCATGTGAGATATTGATCCTCTCATGCAGTGTTGCCTATAAAAATAATAATCCTGTGACCCTTTTAAAATTAAACCCTGGTTAATAAATTGAGCGTTAAGGGCACAGTGGGACATGTGTGCCATGTCCGTGTTTTCTTCCATTTCAAGCTTGTCCATTTGACTTTATAATGATGTAAAACACAGGTGTCCTTTCCCAGGAACAACTTTTACAACATTTTCCCTCAAACTGGTCCCGCTCTAAACTTACTTTGGGTGGATTTTTTTTTTTTTTAGTTGATAACTCTAGTTTTACAGATGACTGGACTAAAAATGCAGTCAGGTAGAAGACAGCAGCCAAATCACAGAGATTTCTGGGCTCCTTTGCTCATCTTTCTTTTATTTTCCTGTAAATGCCATCATTAAGTGGGAAAATTAATTAAATTATGTCAGTCAGTTAGAAATGGGACTGGAGAGATGGCTCAGTGGTTAAGAGCATTTGTTGCTTTTCCTGAGGAGCTCACAACCACTTTCTCCAAGGGATCTGATATCCTCTTCTGGCTTCTACAGGTACACACACACACACACACACACACACACACACACACACACACACGTACACACAGGAAAGCTAGAAATTTGCAAGACCTGTGAGACCCAGACAGTGGAGTTACAGGTGTGGAGGGATGCCCGGCCCCTGGGACTTGCAGAAGATTAATTGTTGGGGTAGAACTCTCAGCAGGCCATGGGGAAGATGGCTGGTATAGAAAACTTTTAACAGTATACAAAGGAGGAAGAATCAGTGTTTATAAGTAGAAAGCCTCTTGGGTCCTGAAACAGCTTCTGTCTCTAACAGAAGCATATAAATGTATCCCAGCCACTACTGCATGTGCCTACAAATCACCTAGAGATGTTTGGAAGTCAGAAAAGCCATCCTGGATATAAACACAGTGAATATGAAACACACACACACACACA
>JADRCD010209319.1:14332-40192 GCA_019843815.1 Montemys delectorum | reverse complement strand
AAACCTATGGTGTTGGGAGAAAGAAGAAAAAGGGAATTCATGTTAAGATACCTACTACACGTTAGGCATTGTGCTAGGTGCTTTGCATTTAGTATATGACTCACTGTGCAGCCCTATCTGGCCTGGAACCCATAATGTTGACCAGATTGACCTTCAACTCTGCCTCCCAAGTGCTGGGATTAAAGGTGTGCACTGTCAACACACAACTGCTTTGGGGCACCTTGAAACCAAAGGTTAGGAGGAACTAAAGGCAAATCTCATTGAAGATTGTAAGCTATATAGAAGATATAAGGGGAATGGTAGATTACATTTTCCGTTCTGTGCCCAAGGAGGAAGTGAAGAATAAGCATTTTAGAATGAGATTAGACTAAGGAAATAATCCCTGGGGAATTAAAGGAGCCCATAACTTCACTATTCTAAAATTTATGATCAGAGACATCAGAATTAATTTTCATTCTAGAAATTCAGATTATTGTCTGGGAATACGGGATTAGCTTTAGCTATAATAGGAAATAGGGCCTAAACGTGGTTAAACTTGTTTATAATCCCAGAGTTGGGAAGCAGAGGCAGAAGGGTAGGGAGTTTAAGGCCATCCTCAGCTCCATAGTGAGGTCAAGGCCAGTTTGTGATAGGAGAGATCCTGTTTGTTTTTTAATGTTTTTGTTTTGGCTGTATTTTTTTTATTTTTGTTTGTTTGGGGTTTTTTTTTATTTGTTTTTTGTTTTTCCAGACAGGGTTTCTCTGTATAGCCCCAGCTGTCCTGGAACTCACTCTGTAGACCAGGCTGGCCTCAAACTCAGAAATCCGCCTGCCTCTGCCTCCCAAGTGCTGGGATTAAAGGTGTGTGCCACCACTGCCTGGCCATTGTTTGCATTTGTTTTGAGACAGGATCTCACTTTGTAGCTCTAGCTGACTCAGGACTAATATGGAAATGTGCCTGCCTTTCCTTCCCAGATCCTGGGATTAATGAGGATTAATCCAAACCCTGAGGTTTTGGCTTTTGTTTTTTATGTAACAAAATGAGTTTTCATTCTTAAAGTAACCTTAAAGAAAGTGTTTAAATACTATGAATCAAGGAGGTTTTTTGGTTTTTTTTTTTTTGTTTTTTTTAATGTGCATTGGTGTTTTGTGTACATGTATATCTGTATGAGGGTGTTGGATCACCTGAAACTGGAGTTTTAGACAGTTTTAGCTGCCATGTGGGTGCTGAGAATTGGACTCAGGTCTAGGAGATGCTTTTTTTAAATGTATGTATATTTTGCCTACATATATGTCTGCACCACGTGTATAGTGTGCTCATTGCCTGAAGAGGGCATCGTATCCCCTGGAACTGGAGTCACAGACAATTTCGAGCTATCTTGTGCCTACTGGGAATCAAACCCAGGTCCTCTGGAAGAAGAGCCAGTGCTCTTAACTACTGAGCCATCTCTCCAGCCCTTATTTTATTTTTTTTATTTTTAAATCTTTGAAATCACTTAACTGATTTTTTTTGTAATTTTTTTTGGGGGGGTGGGGAGTTCGAAACAGGGTTTCTCTGTGTAGCCCTGGCTGTCCTGGAACTCACTCTATAGACCAGGCTGGCCTCAAACTCAGAAATCAGCCTGCCTCTGCCTCCTAAGTGCTGGAATTAAAGACAAGAGCCACCACGGCTGGGCTGATTTTTATAATTTAAAAAAAAAAATACTGTTTGGATTTTTGAGGCATGGTTTCTGTGTAGCCCTGGCTGTCTTAGAATTATGTAGACCAGGCTGGCTTGAAACTCAAGAGATCTACCTGTCTCTCCTTCCCAAATGCTGGGATTAAAGGTGTGTGCCACCACCGCCTTGCCTGAATTTGTAATTTTGGAAAAACTTGATGTCATTTGGAGCAGGTGTCAACCTGAAAGTTGACAGACTAGAATAATGTATCCACAGAGTTATACCATCAGAACCCACTCATCGAAGAGCCATAATATCTTTAAGTCATGTCCTACACTCAGAACAAGCAAGAGCACTGAGAGGGTCTAGTGGGAGAGGTGAGTCTTACACTTGGCTGAGGTATGAGGAATGGATATTTTTCATTTAGTCTGCTGTGCTTTTTTTTGTTTGAGACAGTCTTACTATACCACCCAGATTGGCCTCAAAACTGTAATCCAGCATGGCCTCAATTTTGCTTGGAGAGAGTGTGGGTTATGGGCATATGCTCACTTAGGAATCTGTATTCTATAAGTCTGTGCATGGATATGCAGTTCTGAAATGAGTGTGGCCCCAGCGAGAAGCCAGAACAGAGAAAGAGCCAGAAAAGGCTGAACGACTCTGAAAGTAAAGATGGCAGAACACAGCACACAAGAACCCAGGTAGCTCCTGTCTCGCGATTTCTCTCTCTCTCTCTCTCTGACTTTTGGGAGAGAGAAGACTTTGGTTGTGTGCCCCATTAAAGGAAAAAAAAAAAAAGCTTCTCACTAGCATCAGGGGCCTAAAATAGAAAACAGAAGATGGCATGTATGTGTTCTGAGCACAAGGCTGTCCAGCTGACTGGCTAGAATGGAACAGGAAAGGTGTATTAAGAAATGAAGTTGGAGAACCAATCTTAGTGGCCTGAATTAGGGTTTGAAATTTGGTTTGTTAAATAGTAATACGGAACAATGGAAGTGGGGTAAAAATGATATTGAAGACTTTTATAACTTTACTAGGCCAAGGAAACAATTCATTAGGATGCTGATCTTGCCCAGACTTAAAGCAATAAAGACTATCACTAGTGTGAGACCAGGGGAATCAAAAGAAAGGGGAGTTCACAGGAGTTAGGCATGGGTGTGAGTGGGGTGTAGGTTGGGGAGGTATAGGTTAAAAGATGATTTCCAGATGGAGGGTCCCAGGACACAGTTGAGCTGATGGTGACAGTTTGGTAAGAGGTGGTTGCTTAGTTTTTAAGAAGCAAGTGCTTGTTAGCCACATGCAATGTTCCTTTGTCTGGTGTTGAAGAAGACAGGAGCAGACCCTACTAAAGGAGGACTGGAGCATGCATTGTGTCCACATGCCCCCAGTACCTGTCCCAAGCTTTTTTCAGTTTGGAGAACCAGGCAAGAAAGTCTGATCCTGGGATATAGCAGACATCAGAACTGCTAGTTCATCCTCTTACCTGAGAAAGAATATAGAGGTGATTTTTAGTTGGCTGTGGGGTTTGTTTGGTTGTTCGTTCTCCTTTTATGCTTTAAAGATAGGAAATGACTAGCCTGTGGCAATGTGTGCCTGTGGAAGCACAATCCTCTGGCTTGATTCTTGGAAGGCCTTTTTCTGTCCCTCCCTGGGGCTCATTTGTATATCTGGTTCCTGCTCCCAGAGCCATAAAGTGGGAGCCCCCATTTATTAATTGGGTTGGGACTGGGGAGGGGGTCGGCGGGGGACTCTTTAGTGCAGCAGGCAGGGGTCTTTCCGAATGAGCCCATTAGCCAGCCCCAACGGCAGCTGAATCGGGGCTGCAGCCAAGTCCTCTCCGTTTCAAAAACCCTCCATCGCCTGCAGCAGATCAGAACAAGGCCTGCGGGAGCCCTTAGCTCCTGATTGCAGCTGTGAGGAAGGACAAAACAATTTATAGGAAGCCAAGTAGCTCTTGTCTCACTGTCTTTCTCTTTCTGACTTTGGGGAGAAAGAAGGCTGGAATGCTGTGTCCTCTCTTACTGGGGCTTCTTGCAGGCATGTACAGGCACAAAGTAGGAGAAAACAGGAGTATGTGGGATTTGGGATTTGTCTCTGCTGTGGGTTTATTTATGTATCCTCCCATCTACATACAGTTGTGTTGAACTAGCAGCCACTACATATATGGGCTTTCTATATAGGGTTCCCTAGGGCAAAGTCAAGTGTGTATGCAGTATGCCAATCTGAGGGTGGGGAGAGACAGTCTGCCTGCTTTACCAAGATCAGAGTTAGATCCCTTAACTTTTCCATTTGGGAGGAAGGGCTTAGCATTCAGAACTCATTTGCCACTTTAGTCAGAGTGTACTAGAAAGGCATATACTACAGGGGTACTGCTTTCTACAGTAGCATAGAGAAGGTGGCAGGCATGAGTGTCACAGCAGAGGGAGGAACATTTGGAGCTTGCACCTTAAAGAATCATAACTTTCCAGAACTAGAAGAAAGGTCATGTAATCCAGCCTCTCTTTTTAGAGCAAGATACTGAGGCCTAAAGAAGGACAGTGACTTATCCAGTTCTGCAATAAGATTGTTGAGCTATCTAGGACTAGCTCCAGAGGCAGAATACTAATAATCTACATGAATAAGTATGAAACCCTCAACTTTTAGAGTGCCTGTTCCTAATAAACCAAGGCTACTTTAAGAAGGGAAAAAGCAGATTCTGAAGGGGGAGAGGCAGAAATTAAGGAGGAAAAGTAGATTTACAGTTATTAGTATGAAACCCTATTATGTATTATTCAAGAATAATCTCTTAGTAACCAAGTGTGGTAACATAGACCTTTAAGACCTTGGAGACAAGCAGATATTGAGGTCAGCCAGGGCTACATAGTGAGACCTGTCTTAAAGAAATTAGACTCATTCACAGCCAGTAAGATAGCTTGTAAAGGTGCCTAGCCTAGCAGATTGAGATCCATCCCTAGGCCCACATAATGAAATGAGAGAACCAACCCCTGCAAGTTGTCTTCTGACCCCCACAAATACTGGCACAGGCACCCCTCCCATACACACATAAATAATGTGATTTTTAAAAAAAGAATGGCATACAAATTTTATAATTTTTAAAGACATAATAACTAATTTGTTGGGAAGAAAGTGATAGCCATAGCCAAAGATCTTAATGCCCTTAGAGTTACCCCAAATTTTCAAAGAACCCTTGGTCCCAAACCAAGGGACTGATACTAGGGAAAACTTCCTCAGAAGCAATGTGAAAAATTCATACCAAATTTCAGCTTAGGCTCTTTGTCATTATAATAAAGTTATGTCAGAAAGAATCCAAATGGAAAAACACTTTGAGGCAAGGCCGGAGGGAGTCATCACTGGGATATGAAATTATAGGATTCAAAAGAGTTGATGGGGACCTTCTGCCTTTCTCTTATTTGTGGAGCTACAGAAAGCAGTATTTGGTGTTATTGGGCCATGCATAAAGAAAAGTGTTGCACAGTGGTCAGAACTGGAAATAATCTTAACAGGTGGGGCTGGACTATGGGACGAGTACTATAAGTCATCTCACCCTGCAACTGGATCTGCTAGACTTTCTTATGCTTGCTTTCTCTGGACATAAAAAACTGGGAGCCTGTTCGCAGCAAAAAAGGAAATGCCAGCCGGGCGTTGGTGGCGCATGCCTTTAATCCCAGCACTTGGGAGGCAGAGGCAGGCGGATTTCTGAGTTCAAGACCAGCCTGGTCTCCAGAATGAGCTCTAGGACAGCCAGGGCTACACAGAGAAACCCTGTCTCAAAAAAAAAAAAAAAAAGGAAATGCCAAAGCAGTGAAATGCTGAGCAACCTGGAGATAGTTAAGGTCTGTGTTAGGAGATCTGCCAAGTAGATGTTGTCTGTGGATAGCAAAGGGGTACACCCATCATATATCATTTGTAGTTAGTCCATTGCACTATAGTTGAAAGAATAGAGGAATATGGGGTTGATCTCCATGCAAAGACTTTGTACCTGCAAAGGAAACACACGATAAACCTAGATACTCAAATTGCAACAAATCTACTCCTGCAAACCTTTCTGATTCATAATTAAGGCCATTTTTCTGCCTCAGAACTACTCTTAAAGAAGCTTTGATGAACAAGAGAACCTCAAATTGAAGCTGGTGGTCTGGCCTAAAGTTTTGTTACCTCCTCCAAGTTAGAATCTTGCATTAACCTTATGTTAACCCTAACGTGCATTGCCCTTTATGATATTTGTGTTTCACAGCTTTTATCCTATTAAATTTTCTGACATATGTCTTAAGTAACAGGATCATGGTTTTTCACTTACCATCCTAGTTCTTTGGAAGTAGGAATCTGGAATAGTAAGCTCTTCTCTGGAAGAATTCTTAAGATCCACTTGCCACTTTGTGGTGGGAATTCAGGTTTAAGAGACTTGGAGAAGCAGCAAACGTCCTACTGTTACTTGTAGCTGTCAACACTATAACCTCCTATGCATGACTCTGCTCTGGTTGTTTGTCTTATGTCTAATGTAGCTTCTTATTTTTCTTTACAGATGGCAACAGCAGGGATGGCCTTTGAAGAACTTGGGGACATCCATCAGTTACCTTGCATCCAGAGCCTCTCAAACAGTCTCATCCACAATACTTGAAGCCAGGTAGGGATGTAAAGCCAGTCAGAAGTCACTGGCCTGATTATACATGTAGTAGCACCCCACTTGTGGCAAGGGTTCTTTCTTATTCTTCCCTGAAATCCCCAAAAGAGTGTCCTGAGTTTTTATTTGACTCTATTGTGGTGTCCTACCTAGTAGTTAACAAGCTCTCTCCAGCTAGAATGAGTGAGCTCTCTAACAGTAGCAGTTAGCTCATTCCTGTGTTAACAGATGCCGCTACATGGGAGTACTGACATTAGTTTTCAGTTACTTTCAGCCTCCTTTACGACGAATATCTCCCTTGCCCATACCCCCCTTCCTACACAAAACATTTTTTCCCAAAAAGCTGGTTTTTGTTTTGTTTTGTTTTCTATTTTTTTAAGTCAGGATAGGACAATACTATGTCTTCTTGCCTCTAGTGAGCTTCACTGCCTTCTTTCTAGGTTCAGTGGGAAATTCTACCTATCCAAACACTGCATGCGACACCAGAACTGGAGGCCTGCAACTCTGTCACCGTTACCCAGAGCCGCATCTCCACCTTCCTTCCCTGCTAGTAGGTGGGCTGCTTCATTCATTTCACAATCGATGGATGGCCTCAAGCTCTGTCTCTATCGTTCATGTCTGTTTCCTTCCTCTCCCTGCCTCTCATATGAACTGGGACTATAGATTATACATCTAGCTTCTCAAGGAATATCTTTATTCAGTGTCTCCAAAAATGGAAGGCATTTGTGACTCAGCTCTTTTTCTCAGTAGTTTCCAAGTCCTAGTCTTTAGACATGCCCTTCTAATGTCCATCAGGTGTCCATCCCTTTTCTGTACTTTAGAACCATTTCCTTCCTGTTTAACAGGTTGCGAAGGGACCAGTAAACAGATAGACTGTGATACTGGTGAAGAATGATCCAGTAACACATAGCCTCTCTCTTGAAAGCTGGAATTCTGAAGGCTTAACTGGAAAAATACCTGGATCTTTTGAGAGTGTTTATCTAGAGTCTATTCCTTAGGACCAGCATCTTGCCTCTGTTCCTAGCACCCACATATCCCTAGGGTAGAGTCAACCACTAGATGTTACTCTTGTAAGTATGATGTCAGCTTTACTCTGGCCCCTATGGAGAGTTGTCGGGGTTAGAGCATCTTCCTGCCTCCTGGATGCTAGAGGTGACCCTGCCTATCCTTTGGACTTTCTGGCTTCTCTTTTGGCAGTACTTCTCACCTTTGCAACCCAGACAGCCAAAGCAGCAGGTCCAGATGAGTGCCTGATGAGTCAGGTGCTGTTTCCTAGCAGCACCTGTGTCAGAGTCGGTAAGAGAGGTAAAGCAGATGTTAGAAAGCAGGAAATGTCTCAGGAAGTAGTCAGGTAGTACATACCCCTGAACTTCGCTGATGGCCTAGAGAATGCCAACGTTTACAATTGCTACTTATCTGTCTGTCACGTAGGTTCCTCAAGGCAGTCTGACCAGTGGGGTAACTGCAGTTCCGACTTCTACCACACGAGGGCACTGCTGTCCAGTTAAAAATCCAAGTCCTTTAGGAAACAGATGGATGAGGGCGCTCTTTCCAGGGAATGATCAGAAGAAACACTACCAGAGAGCCAGAAAACCTGGTCCAGAAGCCAGAAAAATAACTGATACCACTTGTTATTCCCTTAAAATGGCCTGAGGCCTAAATACTTGGTCCTTCAGGCCTGCCGTTAGAGTGGGTACCCAGCTGAACTTAAGTTCCAGTTGCTGTGTCTTCAAGGTATGCCTGGCTCCAGCTCTCCAACCCCATTTTCCCCATCTCCCCAAAATGTTGAGTTCCAGCCCAGGAGGGTGGGGTTGGATGGTTTCAGAAGGGAAAAGGTTTTCTACAAGTATTCAAAGGAAAGTGTCTTTGTTTGTGAGAAAGTGTTGAGATAATGGAGTCTAAGAAAGTGGGTTATCTCATCTCTCCCCTGACAACCACCCCCCAACACAAACCTACAGAATTCAAATTTAATAGATCTTTGTGTTTGATTGGGCAAACCACACCCAGGACTCCAGAGAGCTCTGAGCAAAAAAAATGTATCAGAAAACGGCATGATGGGAACTGCTTTGACTATGAGCCCCATGTCTACCCTGTGCCGTGTCATGACTCACTGGGCATGCCAAGTGGCTGGGGTCCTGTGGGACTGAGGACCCCACAGTTTATACTCAGTCAGAATGAACAGACTCAGGGAGATGACGGGGTCTTCCTCCTTCCCCCATGCCTGAAGGCCCCTCCCCAGGAGGACAGCTTGATTAAACAGTCGGTGCTGCTGGAATTACTGCACAGCTGGTGCTCCCCCCAGCACCCCGAGCAGAGCAGCAGTGCAGATTAAAATCTCCAATTAGCGTTAAACTGAAGTGAGGAGGTGCTGAGGCTGCCAAGGCAGCCAGGCCGAAACCCTGCGTTGGCCCCCTCGCTCATGCCTGATTCTGAGTGCTCATGCCTGATTCTGAGTGCTACCCTTAGTCACTCCTTTGCAAGTCCTTTTCTGCCAGTGCTCAGTGTCCATTAGACTTGTGTCACTTGAGGGGGACCTTGGGTTGGAGGCAGATGACTGAACTGGCAAAATGCTAGGTCTCCATAAAATGGAAGAGAGCAAGACCAATCAGTGATTGTGAAACGATATGGGCAGCCTACTAGACAGCCAGGCTGTGGCAAGTTAATGCTACTGCTGCTGTGCTTGGCTTACAGAAGGAGTCAACAGGACGGATCCTTTGGAGCTTAAGGTGCTTTGGGATCATGGTATCCACATGAACATCTATCATCTGTCCTATCTGCTCCCACCCAAATTAGGTGGGAGCTCCTTCTCTCCTCTCTCCATTTTTCTCTTAGCTTTCTTATAGGCATGGGTAGGCATAGCCAAGCTCCAGAGTGTGCCCATGCCTTGCCAGTTGGGTCCTAGTTAGTTGCTCTTTATTTTCCTAGTTTGGATAATAGCAGAGGTAGGTATACCAAGATGAATCACACCTTTCTACCCCTGAACATGTTACTCACTCCAGAGGTCCCTTTGCCATTTACTTTTGTTCCTTGCCTATCACACTCAGAAGCAGGACGGTGCAGCTAACTACGCACTCTTACTGCCCTCTGCCCCTTTAAGAGGAATGGAGGTGGGTGCCTAACTGACTTAACCTACTCACACCTCAAAAAATTAGACACTAGGGCATAGTGCCACCCTCCCAGACTGGCACATGCTACCCTGGCAGAGGTTCAAGCACACCCCCATGT
Organism: Montemys delectorum; assembly: GCA_019843815.1. Classification (NCBI taxonomy): domain Eukaryota; kingdom Metazoa; phylum Chordata; class Mammalia; order Rodentia; family Muridae; genus Montemys; species Montemys delectorum. The sequence continues at coordinate 30,712 of JADRCD010209319.1, read as the reverse complement.
CATATTCCTACCCTATGTCTTCCTCTACTCTCTCCCTCTCCTCGCATCTTTTTTTTTTTTCTCAGCTCAAAGCACAGCTGAGCCTTAAAAGGGGGGTGGGGGTGGAAAGACCAAGCTGGGGCAGGGGGGTGTAGAGCGCCAATAGCACGTTTTCACCTGCCATTTAATTGGATGTATTTTTAATTAATGGGACCTCAGGGACCAACATGAGACAATCTGATCTCTGAATAGGGACAGGGGAAGGATTGGATAAGGGAGGAGGATTGGGCCACTGGGTGCGGTTACCAGGAACCCGGGCCCATCAATCACTGGCCACTTTGCGTTCTGGCATGGAGAATAGCGAGGTGGAGGAAAAGGGGAGGCACTGGGGAAAGGTGCCAGGATTTCCCCCCAACTGGCAGGACCTCCAAAAGAGAGAGAGTTGTGCTGATTGACTCAGATCTGCAGCCTAAATCTGCAGCCAGAGTCGTAGGTAAGGCTGTGTTATGAAAGGGAGGCGGGTAGAACTTTGAGGTCCCTGAAGAGAGAGGATAAGAACTAGGGACCATGGACCTGGGGCTGTGGTTAGTAAATCTCAGAAGGGCAGAGTCTGGGGCCATTTCTGCACATTTCTACAGGAAGTAAGTGCCAAATCAGTTACATGCAAAATGGCACCCAAATGAGATCTGGTGAATTTGGGTCTGAATCTTAGGACATTAATGTTATAAAGAAGGGAACTTGGAGCTCATCTTGTCTGACTCATTCATTATACAGATGTGGAAGACAAGACCCAGAGAGGAAGAACCAATTGAATCCTGCCGTGAAGTTGCTTTATGTTCTGGATTTGGAGAGTTCCTTGGAGCATGGGGCAAGAAAAAGTATGTGTGTAAGGAGGGAAGAAAGTCAAATGAGAAACGTAAGCAGGATGTTCTGTCCTCTACTGTCTGAAGTCTCATGTCGCTATCTCATGAGTGTTAGAGCCAGCAGATAAGAGTTTATAGGAGACACAATGGGGGACCATCCCCTTTGTGTGGCTTGTTCCAGAGGTCACTATCCTTCAGCCCCTCTCTGTAGAATTCTGCCATGTTTTAAGGTCTAAGGGAAAGAAATGCTTCAGCTACCTCAATTACTTAACCAAAAGGCAAATCTCCCAAGTAAAACTAAAAAATTTTTAGTGGAAATCTTATCACAAGTTTCCATGATATAATAAAAACAATTGGAAACAGTTATGCTAAAATGTCAAGGATAGTTTACATCTCTTGTCCCATTACTACGATAGAGACAGTGGTCAAATGCAAGCAAGGCCCTGCAAAATAAGTTAAGAATGTTCCTGGATCCATGTAGGTCCCTTCTGGCTCTTGCAGTGATGGTTTTTCTGAAGGGAAGGGCACATTTCCAGCTGTCTCTATCCCTGTTCCCTTTATGTTTATATGCTAGGGCCAGGAAGAAAAGGATGAATGAAGGTAATGGAAGAATTTCCTATCAGGTTGCCAAAGGTAGCATTTGTCGTCTTCTTTTTTTTTTTTTTTTTTGGTTTTTCGAGACAGGGTTTCTCTGTATAGCCCTGGCTGTCCTGGAACTCACTCTGTAGACTAGGCTGGCCTCGAACTCAGAAATCTGCCTGCCTCTGCCTCCCAAGTGCTGGGATTAAAGGCCTGTGCCACCACCGCCCAGCTCCTGTCTTCTTAAAATCTTCAACATTCTTTGATGTGTGCTTCGTGAGGCTAAACTGGGGTGGAGGCAAGTAGGATGGAGGGTTAAAGGGCAACACCAATAGAATTTACCACGCTCTCCAGCTCTCATCCTACCTTCCTTCCTCCTAGAACGGTCTTCTATTTTAGTAACCTGTTTTTACTCCCAGGTCCTTGAGAAAAGCAGGATCTGCCTCTGCAGCTTCCAACCTGATCCTGATCTGCCTTAGACTGTCAGGGGCTGTCATGGTCTGTTACTCACAGATGGGGTGAGAGGCCCTCAGATTCCCCCAGGACAGTCTGGAAAAAAATCCTTCTAGACCCCATCCTACATCCAAGTGCCTCAGGGCTGTCGGTATCAAAAAACTGTGCTGGGGCTAAGGAGATGGCTCAGCTGGTAAGAGCATTGACTGCTCTTCTAAAGGTCCTGAGTTCAAATCTCAGCAACCACATGGTGGCTCACAACCCTCTGTAATGATCTGATGCCCTCTTCTGGGGTGTCTAAAGACGGCTACAGTGTACTTACATATAATAATAAATAAATCTTTAAAAAATAATTTTTAAAAAAAAGAAATTGTGCCAAAATCTGTCCTGTCAGGGAGATGAGGAAGAAGAGAAAAGATAGTGTTGATATTTGAGAACTGAGACCTATAGTTCCATCCATGGGACGGGCTGCTCACTATAGTGCAGGACAGTTACAGTGAATATTGTGAATAATGTTTGAGGATAGGTGGCTACTGTTCACAGAGCTGCTCTTTCAAGTCTGAAATATGGAGCAGTGAAGATAGCACGAGCAAAGAAAGAGAGGTATCTACTCTCTGTGTACAAGTCTCCTGCTCTCTGTATTGGTCTTGGTAATTGGTTCATCTCTACTCCAGGTATTGGAGGCATAGTAAAGCAGTGACCTTACACTCTGCATGTTCTCTGAGGAATAGAGCTACTTTCAGGTACCTCCTTCTAATTCTGCCAGGTCTACCATCCTCTTCCAAGGTTATCCCAGGGTGTTAGATCTACAGCCTTAAGTCCAAGTCCAGAACCTGCTATGAAGTCCAGAAGAAACTCAGACCCTTTGTGGGAAAATACTTAGATATGAAATAAATATAGTAGAAAAAGATAGCAGCAGCCAGAATTCATTATCTTCTAGGATTAGTCAGCATTGGCCTAGTATTTAGATTTTACTCTAATGGGCCCTTTCCTACTCCTCCTCCTCCTCCCTTCAGTTCTCCCATGGATGAGAATAGATCTGGAAATCTGAACCTTTCACCCTGATACTTAGAAAGCTATGATGCAGATTCCCCCTATATCTTCCAGGGCCTTAGACAGAAAGGAAAGGAGAGAGAGACATTGATAGAGGTGGTAGTGTCATTGGGCTCACTGGCCAGAGATGAAAGCAGGAGATGTCTGTTTCTTAAATAGCATTCTTACCCATCTTCTTCCTCTTACATGTCGATGGCTCTGTGCCCAAGTGTGCCAGCTCGCCTGGCTGGTGATCCTGTTCCACTGTACAGGCAGCCAGCTTTCTGCACAGAGCACACACTAGGGTCTCACACTCCTTTGCTGACTCCTCTCTGTCTGTGTCATGGAATCCTAGGGATGAAATAGAGTGGTCTTGTGGTAGGAAGTTGTGGGCACTGGGGCTTATGCATACATATTTGCCTGTCTGTAAGGGGGAGGCAGCTCAGCAGAGCTTAAGGTTCTGATGACTCAACAGCAGTGGGGGTGGTTCATGAAAACAACAGAGGGGAAGGGGGATCAAGTCTGTTAGAATTTTCTTTTGCCCCAGTCCTGCCCACTCTGAGCTTAGATGAAAAAAAAATCTCTTGTTAGATTAGGAGATGTCCCAGCTATGAAAAGAAAGGGAGAAGTGGGAAAGAAGTGAACAGGAGAAGCTAAGCTTTCCCAGTGAGGCTGCTCATGAGGAAAGACTGTGCTCTACACAGAGGATATTTGACATCCATTTGTGGCAGGACAGTCAGGAGTCCTGGACACTTTCCAAAAAAGAGGTTTTTCTGGTAAACAGTTATTACTATCATCCCTCAGGTGCCTGCCTAGAGCTCTGTACCCAGCTAACACAGAAGTTTTTTTGTTTGTTTTTTGTTGTTTTGTTTTGGTTTTGGTTTGTTTTTTCTGAGACAGCGTTTCTCTGTATAGCCCTGGCTGTCCTGGACCTCACTCTGTAGACCAGGCTGGCCTCGAACTCAGAAATCCGCCTGCCTCTGCCTCCCAAGTGCTGGGATTAAAAACCGTGTGCCACCACTGCCTGGTTTAACACAGAAGTTTTAAGGGGAGAGGCGGGTGTTGTTGTTTGTTTGTTCTTGAGATAGAATGCCATTATGTAGCCCAAGCTGACTTCCAAATTTCAAACTTTCTGCCTCATCTCCCAAAGTACTAAAAGTATAAGCATGTACTTAGTCAGGGTTTCTATTCCTGCACAAACATCATGACCAAGAAGCAAGTTGGGGAGGAAAGGGTTTATTCAGCTTACACTTCCACATTGCTGTTCATCACCAAAGGAAGTCAGGGCTGGAACTCAAGCAGGTCAGGAAGCAGGAGCTGAGGCAGAGGCCATGAAGGGATGTTCCTTACTGGCTTGCTTCCCCTGGCTTACTCAGCTTGCTTTCTTATAGAACCCAAGACTTCCAGCCCAGGGATGGCACCACCCACAAGGGGCCCTACCCCCTTGATCACTAATTGAGAAAATGCCCTACCGCTGGATCTCATGGAGGCATTTCCCCAACTGAAGCTCCCTTCTCTGTGATAACTCCAACCTGTGTCAAGTTGACACTCAAAACCAGCCAGTACAACTATGACTACTGTCAGAAATTTCTTTTTGAATATTATTGTGTGTGTGTGTATGTGTGTGTGTGTGTTGCCTATATGTATGTCTGTGTTTACTGTACTGTGGAGACCAGAAAGGAACAATAGATCCCCTGAAACAGATGATTGTGAGTTGCCACGTGGGTGCTGGAAATTGAACCTGGAGCAGCAGGTTCTCTTAACCACTGAACCATCTTTTCGTCCCTATCAAAATTTAATAAGAAAAACAAAAACAAGACAAATACTACTACAAGACCAGAACCAGGAAGGATTGTGCTCAGTGTTCTCCTCAGTAGACCAGACAAGTAGCTAAGTAGGGGCACTTAAAGACTGCTGAACCAGGGTGTTGATACGGGCTGAGAAGTTGCTGCAGTTACCGATATTCACAAGTGCTGATACTCCTCTCTCTCACTGGTCAGGTGGGCAACATGCATCTCTCCTCCATCCTTACTCAGTCAGTGACTGGGACTGGCAAGGAAAGAGAACAGTAGGGACTTTGGATATCAGTAACCTAACTTCTGGTCTCATAGAAGGTTGGGCAAGTGTTTGGTGATGGATCATTAGTTCTTTTGTTTGTTTGTTTGTTTTTTTGAGACAGGGTTTCTCTATGTAGCCATGGTTGTCCTGGAACTGAGTTCAGGCTGGGCTCGAACTCAGAAATCCACCTGCCTCTGCCTCCCAAGTGCTAAGATCAAAGGAGTACGCCGCCTCCGCCTGGCATGATCATGAGTTTTTGGTTGTTGTTGTTTGGGGTTTTTTTTTGTTTGTTTCTCATTACGGGTGGTTATGAGCCACCATGTGGTTGCTGGGATTTGAACTCATGACCTCTGGAAGAGCAGCGAGTGCTCTTAACTACTGAGCCATCTCACCAGCCCGGATTATGAGTTCTTATTTTCTCTTCCTTTTCCTTTTATTGCTGGAAGGTCAGTTTTCTAGCCAGAGTGATGGTCCTTTTCCCAGCTACACCTGAAAATCCAAAGATGGCTTTAGTTGGAGAAAGACAGATTAATGTTCTTCATTCAGGAAGATGGAATCAGTTTTTTCCTCTTTCGTGGCAGTATAAGGAGCTTTGGGACCCTGTGCTAAAGCTTAGTTCTGTAGCCTTGGATATAAAACTTGTTTTAAGAGAGGAGCCTAGATGTACAGTGAGTCTGTAGGCAGGTGTGGGGACTTTAGCTCCAGGAGAAATGCCATGCTCTCTGTTCTTGACTCCTTTCCTTCTCAGGTTCCTTTCTCTGCTCCCTTTTCTTTCAGCTCTCACCAGCAGTTCAGTTCATGGCCACCTGATTATCTCCAGACTTACCAGACATGGTACATAGTTATCTCTCCCTACACATTTCTCTCCCATTCTCCCTCTCCTTTCTCTCCTTCCCTCTCTTCCTTTCTTCCCAGCTGACAGATACCTGAATTTGAATTGTTCTAACACTAAAACATTACCCTGAATTGTCTTCCTAGCCACTGCAACCTGACCTGAACCCATGAATGCCTTCAGATTAGGAAGCACTCATCAGCTTCATCCTTCCCTGTACTGTACCCAGGCCTACACTGCTATGTCTGTGGCATCAAGAACCTGCTCTGGAGCAGAGAGTAGACCTAGAAGTACAACTAGGGCTTTGGCCCTAAATGTGTGTATGCCTGTGCATTGGGCACACTGTTTTATTAGTGTTATTTCAGCATTGTGATGCAGAGAGAGTAAGTGTAACAGCTGCTCCTTGCTTGCAGTGTTTATTGTTACCTAGAGACAACCTCTTGGCTTTTTCCCAGATTCCCCCCCCCCCAGCCCAGCCCCCTCCCTGCCAACAATACTGTTCTCTCCACACTGATGGGAAATTTATAGCTTGCCCATATCATGCCATTAACTCTCTCCTATCCGTAGGGTACATGAGTCAAGGGAAACCAAAGTGAAGAGTGAGCGTGCTTTGGACCCAGAATGGAATAATGCATGAAGAACAGAAGGGAGGAATGAGACATGTTCAGTGTCCAGTCTTAGGCCCCAGTTGTTCTACAATGCAAGTACTAACTAAGCCCGACCCCTTAGTTTCTGAGATCACATGAGATCAGTCACATTCCAGGTGGTATGACCATAGACCCATTTGTTCCTCTGCTCTCCTGTATGAGGAGAAAAAAAGAAAGAGCTTTGGATCTGGCTTTGAGGTCCCAGAAGAGCTCCTCTGGACCTAGCCTTGGAATCGTGACATCCTCCTGGCAAAATTATCCTCTTCCCGGCCATCTCTGTAGTCCCTCATTGGGTTGTCTAAACTTGAGCAAATCCAACAAGATAGTATTGGAATGGAAGGGGGGAATACATTGTGTCTGAATCCACAGCCCCCCCTCCCCCCAATCTGAACAAGGTAACTGTAGAACTAGTCACCTATGGAAACAGAAGATCCTAGTTTGAGACCATACAGCAGGGTTGATGTCAGACATGAAGCCTGCTGCTTAGCCTGTGGGAAACCTTCACCTGCTAAGGTCCTAGAGATTCCAGGCATTCTCCCAGCTGGCTGCCTTGATTTGGTTGAGGTTCTCCTTTCTGCTTGTCTTCCTTGGTCTGTTTTCCTCTGCATTCTTCTTGGTTTGATAACTTGGGGTAGATCCAAGTGCCTGAGGAGGGGGAAGCATCCGCATCATCATCCCAGCAGAGAGAGAGAACCCATTCACCATCTTCTTAGGTCTTTTCATGAGAGAGAGCCGTGGACCTGCTCACCATCCACATGGAAATGGAAGAGAAGAGAAAGGATTGGGCTTTAGCAGAAAGGATTGAGTTAAACTATTAAAAACTCATGGGATGAAATGTTTCTCCACAGATACTGTCCTTCTGCCTGTGATGAGTTTAAGTCTGTGTCTACCCACAGAATTTTGGGTAAACATGGTTCCTTTCCCAGAACCCCTTCACCTAGCCCCAGCACAGTTTCCACACAGTATAGAACTTCTTGAGACTGAGACACAGTTTTTATGGGGTCAGATCACAAGTTTCAGAGGCATTCCTGGATTCTGATGCCAGCTCCATCTCCATCGCTTACCAGATACCTTTTGGAAGTTACTTCAAGCCACACTTTTCTAGTCTAAAATGCAAGTAAGGTGATTTGCATTTCCTTTGAGAAGCCCTCACACCTACATTCTTGGGGACATTTCTTACTTTTTGGTCCAGGTGCCTTTTTTTTTTAACTCTAGTGCTTAAAATCTACATTAAAATTTCTTAATTGCACTATTTCAAAACATGAATAAAATGCAAACGAACTACTGTTCTAGGCCGGGCAGTGGTGCCGCACGCCTTTAATCGCTGCACTTGGGAGGCAGGGGCAGGCAGATTTCTGAGTCTGGTCTACAGAGTGAGTTCCAGGACAGCCAGGGCTACACAGAGAAACCCTGTCTTGAAAAACAACCTCCACCCCACCCCACCCCACCCCCCAAAAAAAACCTGGTCCTCAAGAGGTTTAAGTGAGCAGTATACAGTATACAGGTCTAAGTATACAGTGGGGGTACTGTTAGCTTTTATTGTTCTGTGCATGGACATTTCACTTGCATGTCTATCTATATACTATGCCTGTACCTAGTGCCCACAGAAGTCACCTGTCATCAGATTTCCTGGAACTGGAGTTACAAGGTTATAAAGTACCCTGAGAGTGATGGGAGTCAGCCCAGGTCCTCTGCAAGAGTGGCAAGTACTTCTAACCACTGAGCCATCTCTTCAGCCCCTGACATTGCTTCAAAAATTCCAGGATTCCCCGAAGATTATTTTCATATATGTGTGATGTGTGTGTGTGTGTGTGTGTGTGTGTGTGTGTGTGTGTTTGTGCATACTCGTGTGTTTGTTTACACGTATGTACAAATTTGGGAGGTTGTCCAGACATTTCTTCATGATGTGAAAGAAGGGTGACAGTCCCCTGAAAGAAGTAACCACAGTCCCTCTTTTCAGACTCCCTAAGAAATCCGTTTCCCGACTTCTGCCTCTCTACCCAAGAGAAAAGCCACTCTTCCCGAGCACATGTAAGTCACTGTTCTGCTTGCAAGTACAACTTCTTCCAGGATAGATCTGAAAGCAGTAACCATTGGGAGTGTAGCAACTGGCACCTATCTGCCATTGTAGTTTGTCAAATATATTTACCTACGTTACCCTACTGTGCACCAAGCATTGCACTGTACAGTGTGTTTTGTGCATATGTTTAAAGTCTACAAAGTATTGTGTAACCTGGACATACTGATATGTAGGGCTCATTTTGTACTGTTTGGTTTTTTTTAAAGAGTTTTTTTATGTATATGAGTGGTTTTTTTTTGTTTGTTTTGTTTTGTTTTTTGCATGTCTGGTAGCCACAGAGGCCAGAAGAAGGAGTTGGATCCCCTGAAACTCAGGTTACAGATGATCATAAGTGGCCATGTGGGTGCTGGAAACAAACCTGGGCCCTCTGCAAGAGCAAGTTTTTTCAGAGTTCATGATGTGAAATTTTCAAATAAGTAACAAAAGATGTTCCTTTTTTGTTGTTTTTTGCTTTTTTGTTTTTTTAGGGGGGAGTGAGGGGTGTGTTGTTTATTTGGTTTTGGTTTTTATCTTTTTTTTTTATTATTATTCATTTATTACATGTAAGTACACTGTAGCTGTCTTCAGACACCCTAGAAGAGGGCATCAGATCTCATTACGGATGGTTGTGAACCACCATGTGGTTGCTGGGATTTGAACTCAGGACCTTCGGTAGAGCAGTCAGTGCTTTTAACCGCTGAGCCATCTCTCCAGCCCTTGGTTTTGTTTTTTTGACACAGGATTTCTTTGTGTACCTTGGACTGTTCTGGAACTCACTCTGTAGACCAGACTGACTTTCTACCTCCTGGGTGGGATTAAAGTTGCGTGCTACCATGCCTGGGTTTAATTAATTAATCTTCCAGACTGAAGAAATGACTTTGTAGTTAAGAGTACTTACCACCAAAATAATTTTATGTATATGAATGTTTTGACTGTATGTATGCATGTATGTATTTTATATGTATGTGTGTGTGTGTGTGTATCTATATACCAAGTATGTACCAGGTCTGCCTAGACGCCAGAAGAAGTCATTGGATCCTCTAGAATTGGTGTTACATATGGTTGTAAACTGCCATGTGGGTGATAGGAACCTAGGTCTTTTTTGAGAGTAGTAGCAAGTGTTCTTAACTACTAGGCCATTTCTCTAGCCCATGTGATCTTTTCATAATCTTTTTCTTTTCCTTAGCTGTGATTCAAAGCAGGACCTTGCATGGCACATGCAGACATGCTAGCTACATGCCTGGCACTCTGCAGGTTTTCACTTTTGTCTTTGTTTCTGGTTTTTGAAACAAGGTCTCATGTAACTGAAGGTGACCTTGAGCTTTATTGGGGGAGGGGGAGGGTGTCGAGGAATGTGGATACCTGGGTACATGTAAAGGTTAGGGGACAACTTGCAGGACTAGGTTTTCTTCTTTCACCACGAGGGTTTCAAGGAGTCCTTGGGCTGAGAAGCAGCTGAATCATCTTGTATTACTTCCTCCCTTTTTTGGGGTTGCAAACATCCCAGGCTGGCTTCAAACTCACTGTAGTCCAGGAAAACTTGAACTTGTGATTCTCCTGAATGTTGGAGTTACCTGTCTCAGCACCACCCTATGCAATTTTTATTTATTTATTTTCAATTTTAAGGATTTATTTTAATTTTTTTGGTATATGTATGACCGAGGAAGGGAAGGGAAGAAGGCATGCCTTGGCTTAAAGCCAGAAGAGAGCATTAGACCTTCAAGAACTAGAACTACAGGTAGTTGGAGCTACTCAGTGTAGATGCCGGCAACTGAACTTAGATTATCTAGAAGAGCAGCAAGCAAACCACTAAGCCATCTCTCCATCCCTGTTTATTTATTTATTTTTAATTAATTTATTTTATTATTTTATGTGTACAGGTGTTTTACCTGAGTATATGTCTGCGCACCACTTGAGTAATTGGTACTGGTGGAGACCAGAAGAGGGCATGGAACCCGAAGAGAGCACGGAGCCCCTGGAACTGGAATTACAGATGGTTGTGATTTCCCAAGTGGGTGTTGGGAATCTAACCCAAGTCTTCTGGAAAATAACTGGTTCTCTGAACCACTAAGCAGACTCTCCAGGCCCCTGTTTGTTTTAGAATCGTGGGTGTGCATCTGTGGCTGCTTGTTGGTATGTGCAGGTGAGTGCAGTTGCCTCAGAGGTCAGAAAAGGGCACTGGATCCCCTGGAGCTGGTGTTAGAAGGACATGGGTTCTAGGAAGCAAGTTCTTTGGCAAGAACAAGTGTTCTTAACCACCAGGCTAAATCCTCAGACTCTCCTACACATTTTTAATAGAATTACTGGACCAGTAGACAGAAGTATCCACTCCCCGTGGTTATTGCTTTACTTATGGACTCTAATGAGGATAATAATAATAATCTTCCTCTTTGTAGTGAGAATATTTCTTACTCTCTTTATGTCTTTGTATGTGTTTTGAGACAGAGTCTCTATGAGTTCTTTCTGTCCCAGAGTTTACTATTCAGGCTGGCCTCAAGCTCACAGAATTCTTCCTGCCTCTGCTTCCCAAGTGCTGAAATTAAAGGCACACACCACAATACTTGGTCTTAATCTTCCTTTTTTGAATTCTGCAGTAGAAACACAAGGGCCAGCCACTATGGAGACATCTTTATCATAGTAGGGAGCTTGCTTGCTTGCTTGCTTGCTTCTTTCCTTTCTTTGGTTTCATTTATTCATTCAAGACAGGGTTTCTCTGTGTAGTTTTGGCTGTCCTGGAGTTTGCTCTGTAGACCAAACTGCCTTGAACTCAGGGATTTGTCTGCCTCAGTCTACCAAGTTCTTTTGAGACAGGCTTTTCTGTAGACCTGGTTATCTCAAACCTGTTACGTAGTTGAAGGTGACATTGAACTTCTTTTTTTTTAAACACTCAAGCTTTTAAGATTTATTTATTATTACATGTAAGTACACTGTAGCTGTCTTCAGACACATCAGAAGAGGGCGTCAGATCTCATTGTGGGTGGTTGTAAGCCACCATGTGGTTGCTGGGATTCGAACTCGGGACCTTCGGAAGAGCAGTGACTGCTCTTAACCGCTCAGCCATCTCGCTAGCCCCAACATTGAACTTCTGATCTTCCTGCCTCTACCTCCCAGGCACTGAAGTTACAGGTTGGTTTCACCATATCTTGCTTTTGTAGATTTTTTTTTTTTTAGATTGAAATAATTATAGATTAACTTTCAGTTTAAGAAACAATACCAAGATCTTAGAGTAATGGTTCATGCATATAATATCAGTACTCAAGAGGCTGAAACAAAAGAATAGTTTGGCCTACAGGGTCAGTTCCTGATCAGCCAGGATTAAAGTAAAACCAGCCATCACAAAAAAAAAAATCAAAACAAAACAGGCTGGGTATATGGTGGTACACCTTTTTATAATCACAGCATTCAGGAAGATTTTTTGAGTTTGAGGCCAGCCTGGTGTACATAGTTCTAGCTAGTCATAGCTACATAGTGAGACCCTGTCTCAAAGAAACAAAGGCTGGGGGAATGGTTCCTTGAGTTGCTGTGTCTGCCACATGAGCATGAAGCATGAGCTCACATTCTCCACAAACAAATTTGTAACCTGGCACTAGCGGGATGGTAAAACCGGTAGGTCCCCAGAGTTGCTAAGTAGCTATCCTGACCAGTGGTTGATTCTTTGGTTCAGTGAGAGATCCTGTGTCAGAAAATCAGGTGAAGAGTGATACCCATCAATCTCTCAGATACATATATACACAAATATAGGCACAAAAACAGGAGGCCCCTGAATGGTATTACTTTGCAAAACTGTAATAAAGTATATCTATAATATTGATATTAATGCAGCCTATTAACCTTATAAAGATTTCTGTCCTTTTCTCTGTGTGTGTGTGTGTGTGTGTGTGTGTGTGTGTGTGTGTGTGTTGGGGGAGTATGCAGCATGTTTTTGGAGGTCAGAGAACAACCTATGGAAGTTGATTTTCTCCTGTCATGTGTGTCCTGGTGATGGAACTCGAGGGCAGACTTGGTGGCAGAGACTTGACTTGCTGAGCTATCCCGCTAGCCCCAAAGTATCTGTGGTTTTTCTGACTTTGCGCATGTGGGTAAATGTATACACACAGTTTTATTTCCTGTTTTACATTTGTATATCCACCCTGCAGTGAAACTGCTGAGCAGAGAAGGAACAGTGTAGCTTGGTGGCAGAGGCCTTTGCCTGGCATCCACAGGCTCTAGGTTCAGTCTCCAGTGCCCACAGGAAGGGGAGGGAAGGGAAGAAGGAAGGATGCTTTGTATTTCTAGCACCATAGGATTCCCTGGAATTTTTTTTTTTTAAATCACACCTTTTCTTGCACCTCTTCCCCGCCCCACCCCCAAGTTGTATGTTTAGTACAGAGGAGTCATTTTTCTCCTTTATATGATTTCCACAGATTAAACTCAGTTCATCAAACTGACATTGTAGCCAGACTCTCTATCTACTGAACTATCTCATGTACCTAGATCTTAATTCTTGGTACCATCAATCTTCCTTTTTAAAATATTTTAGGATTGGCATTTTTCATACAGCATAATTCTGGGCATCCTTACGAATATTTGTATGTACCGGTGATTTATTTATTTTTTTATTTAGTCCATGGTATAGATAGGCCATCAGCACTTTAACTTATTCTGTCCTAGTCTAGTTCACTTTTGAGACACAGTCTCATATATCCCATGGTGGCCTTAAATTTCCTATATAGGAAGGAAGGATGACTTCTTAGTTCTGTGTTACAGGTATACATACCCACGTCAAATTTATATCATTGTTAATTTATCCATTCATCTGTTGATGGCTATCTGGACAAATCTACATTTCATACTACAAATAAACTTGAACATGTATATCCAGGCTTTTCTCTGAACATAATTATGTATGTATTATCACTACGTAGTTTGGCTGGCCTAGAACTTGCTATGTAGACCAAGCTGGCTTTGAGCTCAGTGATCTATCTTCCTCTGCCTTCCAAGTGCTGGAATCAAAGGTATACACCACTATGCCCACTAAGCAAACATTTTTTTTTTCTTCAAGACAGGGTTTCTCTGTATAGCCCTGGCTGTCCTGGTACTCACTCTGTAGATCAGGCTGGAGCTCAGAAATCCACCTGGCTCTGCCTCCCAAGTACTGGGATTAAAGGCGTGCACCACTGCCAGGCATAAGCAAACATTTTTAACTATCAATAAAGTTCTCTCATTTTGTACTCACTAGCAGGAGTGAGATAGCCCATTTCTCTTGTTTGACCTTTTTTTGTTTTGTTTTGTTTTTTTAATTATATATACAGTGCCCTGCTTGTATGTATGCCTGCAGCCCAGAAGAGAGCACCAGATCTTGTTTCAGATGGTTGTGAGCTACCATGTGGTTGCTGGGAATTGAACTCAGGACCTCTGGAAGAACAGCCAGTGCTCTTAATCTCTGAGCCATCTCTCTAGCCCCCCAAGTAAGGAGTATATTGTGGCTGTCTTCAGACACACACCAGAGGAGGGCATCAGTAGTCCCTTTTACGGATGCTTGTGAGCCATCATGTGGTTGCTGGGAATTGAACTCAGGACCTATGAAAGAGCAGGCCAGTACACTTAACCGCTGAGCCACCTCTCCAGCCCTGGTCAAGTGTTTTATAGTCACAGTTATTAAACTTCTTAACCCTTTGGGCATGGCATTAATATCTTCATTTTGTAAATGAGGAAATGAGGCTCATAGTTATTTTCCCAAGATCAGATGCTGTTAAGTGGCAAAGAAGAACTTGGATTCCAAGGTAATTGAGCTCTTTGTACCACACTAAACATTCTCAGACTGGAGGGCTCTCTACATTTAACTGAGGTTTCTGGGAAGAGTAGGGGCAGTACCAGCAGATGTTGGAGGCAAGGGTGTTGGAGTAATTTGGGTCCAAACAACCTTGGTTTATAGATTCATAGAACAGTTGTGCTACAAAGTGACGACACTATTGCATATAACCTTGAAGTTACTTCCTCTTTCGAAGAGGCTGAAATGAATGTAGCCCTTGAACAATGTCCTTACAGATCTGCAACCTGAAATGGAAAAGGAGGATCTAGCATTTGAATGACTGTCAAAGGTCCGCCCTGGAAATTTGGAATTGAGTGTATCTCTGAGGTCTGAGGAAACAGGCCCGCAGCAAGTGAGCTCTGTTTTATAGGGGTAACACTCTGTTGTTGCTTTTAATGACAAGGGAACCATACTTCCTTTACATAGACACACACTTTCCGTGGGCACTGTGGAGAAGGAACAAGCCAAAATGCCAGTCTATCTCATAGTCTTGACTTTATCTCTGTGCTTTCTTCCCCGAATACCATAGATCCAGAGAAGTTGGAGAAATCACATACTCCCCTCAGCCTCTAGACACAGGTTGAAGATGGCAAATTGAAATCCATAATGGATAGTAAGGATGCCAACATGAGGCTGGGTGGTGATGGTGGCGCACGCCTTTAATCCCAGCACTCAGAAGGCAGAGGCAGGCAGCTCTCTGAGTTTGAATCCAGCCTGGTCTATGGAGTGAGTTCCAAGACAGCCAGGGCTACACAGAGAAACCCTGTTTCCAAAACCAAAAAAGATGCCAACTTGCAGAGAGGAGGTTTGGCTTCTGAGCGTTCCCATCTAGTCCAAGGCATAGGTGATGTCGCCATTGACCCCTTGCCCTTTTCCAGGGTGTCCCATATACTGTAGCTACAGAGACTTAGTGATATCCCCTCACCCCCACCTTTGGCTTATTTTGAACAGCTTGTCTCCCAGTGGCAATTCATCCCACGCAGTAAAACTCTGGCTGTGAGAAGCACCCAGGCACTGGCTAGAGGTATTCATCCTTTCTGAGCTTGTCTTCTGGTTGGAAGTTGTTAGCTCTGAACAGATCACTATTGGCTCTTTCTTCCTCTCTCCTTACTGAGATTTTCTGGGCCTCAGACATCCTGACTAACTGAGAAGTCACTTCCTTAAAGCCTGGATGTTGCCTAACTGGGAGATGTCAGAATTCCTGTTTATTCCCTCTCTTTGATAGATCCTCTAGTCCAGATCCCCTCCTCTTCTGGCACCTTTCACTTCCCATTCCTTCTTTCTCTTCTCTCTCTCAGCAAGTTTTTTATGTGATTACAGGCACTGCATGGTAATTAGTGCTAAACTCATTTGCACAACTACAGTTAATTGGCTACAACAATTAATTAATGTGTTGGAAATTTGGCACTGGAAAAAAAAAGTTTGTCATCAAAAAAAGAAAAAGGGCAAAAAATTGTAGAGTGAGATACCCACAAAAATCGAGGGCAGGCTTCAAAAGCCCAGCTGGGCCTTCAACTTCAGGCCAGCCTTAGATGCCGTCCCCTCTCAACTTCAACAGATTTTCTTCTTTCATTTTTATCTCCTCTTTTTTTCTTTCTCTCTCTCTCTCTTTTTTTTTTTTTTACAACTTAAGCAAACTCATTTCCCTGATAAAATATAGCATGACTAATGGCTAGAGCATGTAAAAATCATTGGGAAAATGTCCTTGGAAGACGAATGCATTTTCAGCAGAATAATTAACTTAATTAACAAATTCACATGCATATTCATCAGGCTATTAATGTCTTCTCGGCTCAGCTTGATGAACATTGCGGTAATAACCATCTCATTTACATACTGCATTCTACTGCGATCCAAAACAGATACAACATACAGGCATACACACTCACACACACTCACAGGAATACACACAACATGCCTGGGCTGCTCTTCTAGGTTGACTGGGAGCGCGCACGCGCGCATGTGAGCCCCAATTGGGCTGTGTGATCTACAGAGGGTCATGACTCAGGTGGCTAGGCACGTCCACATGTGGATGTCTGAGAGAACTTTCTCTCTCTCTCTCTCTCTCTCTCTCTCTCTCTCTCTCT
>JADRCD010209319.1:0-14232 GCA_019843815.1 Montemys delectorum | reverse complement strand
ACCCCTGTCCCTCCCTCCCCCTCTCTCTCTATCCCTTCCTCTTTTTTCTTGTTTCCTTTTCTCTGTCATTTTCTCTCTTCGCTTACGCCCCCCCACACACACACACCTCTCTAGGGAAAAACTTGGTATCCGTGCCAACTTTTCCCCCTTCCCCTCCTCCCTCTCTTCTTCCCCTCTCCCAACTGCTGCCAGCCGGCATCAGCGCCGCCGAATTGCCATCTCCTTGAGCTCTCTGTGGAGCAATCTCAGAGAGCAGTAAGGTGTGACGCGGGGCTCTGCCGGCTCCGCAGCACCGCCTGCGGAAAGAACGCAGGATGGCGGAGGAAGATTAAGAGAAATCGAGAGCAATGCTCGGCTGCCATTGGTGTGTGCAAATGCTGAGGAGGAAGGGAGAGGGAGAGTGAGGAGGGGGGGAGAGAAAGGGGGAAAAACCAGCAGCTGTCGGCCTAATTCTTCTAACACTCTGCTTGTGGTCATATTAGAAAAACAGATTATGCCCCTCGGTGCCACTCACTTATACTTGACATACGTTAATGTTCTATATCTCCATTTTTGGGTTTTCACAGTGATGGACTTGGACTAGGAGGATGGGCCTGGGTGGCCAAAGAGAGAGAGAAGAGCCTGTCCTTTCATATTTCCTGACCTCCAACCCCAGTTTCTTCTGATCCTTTGAAAACAGGTGTGGGCCAGGCATGATGGGGTGCGCCCTTATCCAGAACTCTGGAGGCAGAGGCAGGTGGGTCTCTGTGATTCTAAGCCTGCCAGGTCTACAGAGTGAGCAAGGGTAGCCAGAGCTATGGAGGTAGGGGAGAGGAGAAAAGAGAGAGAAGCTTAAGCTCAGTTTGTAGCCAATACACCATTTAGCCTTGCCTATTGCAGCCCCTTAGAAGGTGCAGAGGTCAGGGCACCCAGGACCCTTTCCCTAAATGTCTCAGTCAGTCTCTTTCTGTCTCCTCCTCTCTCCTCTTCCCCCCACCCACAGACCCTTTAGAGTCTTAATACAGGTCACTTTAAGGCCAAGAGAGACTATGTGGCCACTCCTCCCATCCTAACTTTCTTATCAGCCCTCCCTCATAATCAGAAATTTGGGGTCAGAAAAGGGAATCTATATAGTCCATGCTTTAAGAAGGCCTTTACTGCTGGGTGGTGGTGGCACACACCTTTAACCCAGCACTTGGGAGGCAGAGGCAGGCAGATTTCTGAGTTCGAGGACAGCCGGGACTACACAGAGAAAACCTGTCTCGAAAAACCAAAAAAAAAAAAAAAAAGCCAGGATTGTTTTGGGTTACTATGGAAACCAGGTTTCCTCTTCCTGGTAGGAAAGGAGTAGTGCTTGAGTCCTCTATTCCACCAATCCTGAAGGTTGTACAGGCAGAGCTTGCCAATGCCTGGGGAAGAGCTCATCTTGGAGGGTAAACTAACCCTTCCCTCAGCTAGCCACCAGCTCAGGGTCCTTTGACCCTTCTTTTCCCTACCTTCCTACCCCAATATTAAAAGAAGGCTTTTCTCCTCTGGTGCCTTGTCCTCTGTGGAGACCTGTTGCTTAGCAACCACGACTGCCTTCTTCCTAATAACTCACAGGGACTGAGAGATATAATATCTGTCTCTATATTCAGTTCCTCTCTCCTGTCTATTTATACTTAATAACTGAAACAGTGTCTTGAGCTCCCTTGGCACCTGTTTCAGAGGGCTCTTGGATTAGGCTGCATCCTGCAGACTGCTACACCTGAGGAAGAAGAGGGAAGAGTGGAAAGGGAAGCTGTGGACAGTATTCTCCTAAGCATAGTTGGAGAGAGGGCAAGAGTTACATCATGAACTGTGGGAAAGAGATATCCATTTCTAGGCTCAATGTTAGGACCTGGAGTGGACCCTAACAGTGACACCCATGCTGCTGCCGCCGCCGCCGCCGCCGCTACTGCTTGACCATTTTCCAGTCCAAGTCCTCTTACATTTATTTTGTTCTTTTTGGTTTTAAGACAAGAGTTTCTCTGTGTAGCCCTGGCTGTCCTGAGACTTGCTGTGTAGATCAGTGTGACAGAGATTTGCCTGCCTCTGCCTCCTGAGTGCTGAGATTAAAGGCCACCACACCCTGTACTATTTCTATGTCTGAGAGACTCATCCTGGTGTCTGGATGTTGTTATGTTAGAGGTGCTATGATAAAGGAAGTCCTTTGAGGGTTCTGGTCACTAGGAAAGAATTCTGAGCTCTTTACCAGAAAACCTTCAACTGTTTTGGCAGTGGAAACTGTACAATATCATCAAAAATGAGACTCAAGGGGGACTTATATTAGAAGTCTGTCTTGGACATGGTGGTATAAGGATTCAAAAGACTGAGGTGGACAGCCATGAATGCAAGGCCTATGTGGGTTATATAATGAGCAGCAAGCCAGGCAGGGTTCACAGCAAAACCCTGTCTCCAAAAAGTGGTAAGGCTAAGACTTTAGTTCACCCATTCTTAGGCTCCTATGTTCTGGGTTATTCTACTTAATCTTTTAAACTTGTTATCACTAAATCTGTATGGTACAGCATTTACCTTGTTAGATCTTAGCAGAACCAATTAAAGTGATACATGAAAGAAAACACCCTGAAATTGGACAAATTTAATTTAACTATGTTTAAAGATTTATTTATGTATCTTTTTTGGACATGAGTCTGTGTCCATGCACACCAGAAGAGGGCATCAGATCCCATTACAGATGCTTGTGAGCCACCATTTGGTTGCTGGGATTTGAACTCAGGACGTGTGAAAGAACAGCCAGTGCTCTTAAACGCTGAGCCATCTCTCCAGCCCCTAACTATTGTTTTAAGGTAGGAAGAGTACCTGGTTACTGGGGCGAGGGTGATGTATTGAATTGGTCCCGCTGGGCTTAGGAACAGCCCTGTCCACAATCTTCCAAACTGCCCAGCTTCCTTCTATTGTTGACATTAAGGCTGCAACTCTTTGCCTTCTGGACAGTGGCAGTTCAAATCAAACAGGACCCTTAGAAAATCATGCAGTGTCCTTTTGTTGTTGTCTTGTATTTTTTGTCTGTTTTGTTTAAGACAGGGTTTCTCTGTGAAGCCCTGGCTGTCCTGGAACTCTCTCTGTAGACCAGGCTGGCCTCGAACTCACAGAGACCTGCCTGTGATCTGCCTCCCAAGTGCTGGGATTAAAGGCCTGCGCCACCATGCCTGCCTTATGTGGTATCTTTTTTATCTTTCTTTCCAGTCCCAACCTTAGACGTCTAATCCAAAGGTTAGCCTAAGTGACTAATACAATGTCCATAATGGTGTTGTCTCTCTGTCTCTCTCTCTCAGACAAACACACAGACGACTCTCTGCTCCTTTCCCTGGCCACTACCTTCCTTGCTTGCCATCATGCTAGCTCACAGACATGCAATTGTGCCCACCAAACCCCCCTTCACCAAACCTCTTCCAACCCGAGCCTTCTGTGGGAGACAGATGGGGTGTCTGCAGTGGAAAAGGCTCTGGGCTCTACGCCGCCTTAGTAAGCAGCCCCCTCTATCTCCCCACTACTCCCTCTCCCTACCTAAGACACTCAGATCCACCCTGGGCAGCCCTGGTTGCTGCTGAGGATTCCATCCCTCTTCTCAAGCCCAGTCTCAGAAGAAGAGCTTAGGATAGCATTTTCCTCTTGAGACCTAGATCCTTCATGAAAGCACAGTGCAGAGGAAGTCACTCTCAGCCCCCGTGGGATGGGATCAACATGGAGGACCTGTGTGGTCTTCCACTGACAAGTAGATGGCTAGGGTTTAGGACCTGAGTTGACAGAAGAGGCTAGCCCTATGCAGCATCTTTGTTCTAGAAACCTGGGGTCCCTAGAGGGAGATTCAGCTTGGGAAAGGGAAAGAGAACTACAGAGCACCAACTGTGAGCCAGGCACAGTGCCAGAGCATTTCCATACCTGCACTCAACCAGGAAGGGAGGAGTCAGGATTTGCCTTGGCCCTCAGCATCACAACACAGGTAGCTACCTAGCCTTTGCTTTTGTGGTATTGCCACCAGTCTTCTGCCCCCAGACTGGTCTTCTGTCTCTTCTGTATGCTGATTTTACTCCTTAAATCCCATCAGGTCAGCCCCCTCCCATTATGCATTTTCATGGTGCTAAATGTCTTGTTTTCTGAGGACTTCACATAATTCACATTTGTTTTTGCAACCATTTGAATTCTTAAAAATCATGGGCTGGCAAGATGGCTCAGCAGGTTAAGAGCATTGACTGCTCTTCTGAAGGTCCTGACTTCAAATCCCAGCAACCACAAGGTGGCTCACAACCACCCGTAATGAGATCTGACGCCCTCTTCTGGTGCATCTGAAGACAGCTACAGTATCTTTTTATAATAATAAATTAAAAAAAATCAACCAGGCGGTGGTGGCACAGGCCTTTAATCCCAGCACTTGGGAGGCAGAGGCAGGCGGATTTCTGAGTTGAGGCCAGCCTGGTCTACAGAGTGAGGTCCAGGACAGCCAAGGCTACACAGAGAAACCCTGTCTCGAAAAAAAACAAAACAAAAAAAAAATGCCTAGGAATAAATAAAAAAATCTTTGGGCCTGAGTGAATGGGGTTGACAGGAGCTAGCAGATATCCTAAATCTTTAAATAAATATGCGTGTGGGTTTGTGCATATTAGAACAGGTATCCACAAAAGTCAGAAGAGGGCGTCAGATCCCGTGGAACTGGAGTTGACTGATCAGCTGTGAGCCCCTTGACATGTGTGCTGGGAACTTGAATTCAAGTCCTCTGGAAAGGCAGTGTGCACGCCCAACCACTGAGCTGTCTCTCTGGTCCTTTGATCAGCCATTTGAGTGACAGTCTTTGTTTGCTTTGATGACAAGTTCCAAAAGAGCAGTTTGTGTTCACCTTTGTGTTCTCAGTACCTAGCATAGTGCCCAGCATAAAACAGTTATTTGGAAAGTATTTGTTGAATGAATAATAAAAGAGATATATCTTTGGCATAAACTTATTAACTACTTCTTCACCTCAGAGCAGAAGCACACCAGTATGTGAACTGAGAAGTAGGGTGCCTGGGGAGTCAGACTATCTCATTTGCCCTAGAGATACCATCAGGACAAAACTGACACTAGTCCTGGGCACACTCTGCCAGACCATAGCCACCCCACCTGCTCCCTGAGTTCTCAGGCCAAGAGAACTCAAAGGCCAGATAACCCCACCCATCCCCATGTAGAGGCCTGAAATCAGTCATGTGAGCATAAGGAAGGGGAGTTTATCAGGATAGGGTGTCCTAAGAAAATTCCTCTTTTCTGCATTAGCCAAGACTACGGAGACCATCTGGCACCACCCCTCTGTTGCTTCTGTCCTCTTTCTCTGGGCTTTGGGGAAAATGCTTAAACCATGAAGGAAGCATAGACAATTTAGCAGAAAAGCGAGCTACTTGTTCCTTGAAACTCCTGGGGACTGAGTGCAGAGCCTCAGCCAGGTGACAGGAGCACCAAGGCCTGTGCCGCTGCCCTTTCCAGACCTTGGAAAGCATGTAGACCTATAGGTTGTATATTGCCACCAGCCCAGGGTTTTATCTGACTCCTTTGCTGCCTGTCTGACCTCATAACATCCCCCTGTCTGTGGGGAGTTCAAGCCTAATAGTTCCTTGCTCACCCTAGCCATTCCATATTCCTAACCTTGTACACACACCATTACCAATCTTGCAGTCCAACTGAGCCAGCTCAGTTCCAATACCCAGTCCTCACATCAGCATCTCAGCCAGGCTCCTGATGGCACCCCCTTAGTACCCAGATATCTGGGGTCCTGGATCTGGGAAGCCATTCTGGGCAGTGTTGCTCTCCGACCCTACTTGTTCTCTGGGTCTCTAATGAAACAGGACAACCAGGCTGCAGGCCAAGTCCTTGTGTCCTCATCATCTGTCCCCCTCCAAAAAACATAACCTTGCTGAGAGGAAGTGAGAAAGGCACGTGGGAGTAACCCCAATCTCACGGGATTCCACTGCAGGCATAGATTGTGGGTGAGGACCCAGACAGACATGGAAGCCTACATATGCCCTTACAGGCTTGCATGCCTCTGGGCCCATGCACATGAAGGCCTCTCCGGGGCTTCCCCAACTACCTGGGCTGCTGCTGTTGCCAAGCGGCCTTCTTTTATTCATGCATTGTTTTATTGCTGGCAAATGCTGCTGCTTGCCGCTGTTGGAGGCGTTCCTGCCAAATCCATCCCAACACCTTGGCCTGGCACCAGGGCGGCATGCTAATGTGGAAATTTAAAGAGCCACTCGTTCAGCTTTAAATCAGAATTTTAAATGAGCAGCAGTGCTCTGAGGGGACCTAGGCAAAATCCAAACAGAATCTAACCTACCCTTTCTCCTCCCTTACCCACAAGTCCCCTCCCTTTGATATGGATACTATAGGAGGTAGTGACATGAGAAATGCTCAGAGAAGAGGGAGGTACCAGAACAAATGAATTAATATAAGTTAGGGTCAAGGAGCTGGGCACCACCATTTAGAACCAAGGAAGAATTCATTACTTAGTCCTATGGGCAAATGGAAGCAGGGACTCTGCCCTTAAAGAACCAGGCTTTGGGGATGGTGGAGCTGGTGTCATCTCTCAGGAAGAAAAGGCTTACTCTACAGGGAAGAGAGAAACAGGAGGAGAGGGTCCCAGGAAGATGGGCCACATGCAGACTCTATGATGTGTTCACATAGCTGCACATGCAGGTTGGTTAAAATGCTTGCTGAGGCCAACACAGCATGAACCCACACAGTTCACCATCACCCCTGCCTAGAAGGAAAGCATACTCAGAGCAGTAGTCTTTCTTCACACACCCAGGCCACCACCATCCTAATGCAGAGCAAGCCAGCTTTTGCCGATTTCTAGTCTGAACGGTGTCTCAGGATCTTCCATGTCAACCCCCTTCCTCAGCTCCTAGCAGCTGCCTTGTGTCAGCTCTGGTGATGGACACCCGCAACGTCTCTGCCAGCATGGGAACAGGAAGCCTCTGAGTTAATCCTGTGTACTTGTGTACTGGCCACAGAATGGTGCACTTTCTGGTGACCACAAGATGACAGGTTTAAGCATATCATCTGGGAGAAGCGCTGGCCCCATCTTTAGAAGAGGGCCTATTGAGAGGATATCAACAGAGTCTATACTCCTGTCAATTCCTCCTCTTACAGATAGACCTTTATTATCAAAAGGCATTGAGTGTATGGCCCCAAGACACCATGCTTGAAGGAGTCATGGTTTTCTAGGTTGATAGGCACCTCAGCAATCTGGATATGCTGTACCTAGCAGGGGTCTTGTTACAACTCACTTAATAGCCTCAACCTGACCCTGCACTGCCAAGCCAAGAGATCCTCCTGACCTCCAAGATTCTTCCTCCCCTGAGGAAGGTTCTGCCTCCCCCAAGAACTAGTGTGGCTGTCAGCCAAGGTGCTTGGGGCAGGCCTGGGGCATGCAGCTGGCACCTGCCCACCAGACCCCTGAGGAGCAGTCCCCTCCACTCCCGAGGTCCTACTTAAATGACTCCTGGGCTATAGGGAAAAAGAATTTACTATTCCCCACTCCCAGAGAAAACCGTGAACTGGAAAGCCTCTCATTTCCCATTCTATTGGAAGTTATTTCAGTGTCCCTTATCAAGGTCTGCTAAAGACCCAACCCTTAATGAGAAGATGACCTGGAGAACTCAAGAAGTGGGGCCTGGAGTGGAGGTACTAAGGTCAAGAAACGGATGAGAACAACTAGGATGTGAATGGGAGGAGCAGAATGAATCTGCCTCTCTCGTCTAATTAGCAACATGTAAATAATATGCAAATAGCACACTTTGTTTTAAGGCTACTGGGCCAATGCTTTTTGGAAGTGGAAGGAAAAGGAACCTCCAGGCAGTATCTGAAAACCCCAAGACATGAGACGACTCAGATACAGTGTGGCTGTGTTCAGCATGGACTCAGTTACCTTTCTGTGGGCTTCAGTTTCCTTAGGTGTGAAATGGCAAGATGATACTGAATGGTGTCTAAGGATTTTTTTCTAGTACTGACAATCTGGGGTTCCCTGATTTAGGGCATAGTGCAATACAAGAGGAGGGGTGATTCCACGATGGAAGGGAAGCCAAGGCCACCCCCTTAATTGGATCACGCCATCCCCACACTCCTGCCATCCCAAAGGGGACAAGTTTCTGAACACAGATTGAGTCCCACCCTGTGCCTTTATCCACAGTTGCCTCTACCTGGAATGTTCTTCCTGTTTCAGCCTTCCACCTAGCTGAACTTCAGCTCCAAAGCTTTCCTAGCCTCTCTGCTCCCCAGTTAAGACAAGACTCTGCTTCTCAGTGTCTCCAGGCAGCATCTGACGCTGCTATCCTTTCCTAGTCTTGATTCAAGACTGAATCAATCGTAGGGTTGAAGAGATGGCTCAGGGACTAAGAGAGCATAATGCTTTTGCAGGGGACCCAAGTTCAGTTCCCAGCACCTACAGTTGTGAACTGCCTGTAACTCCAGCTCCAGGGGATCCAATACCTCTGTACTCCATGAGCACCTACATACAGATGCATACACGTAATTAAAGATAGTATCTTCCCCGTACCCTGGTGCTGGAGATTGAACCCAGACTCTCAGGATCTCTTGCAAGAGTTATACACTGAATAACATCCCTAGTCTTCAAACAGCTTTTATATTGAGAGACATCCTCTCTGAGTTGCCCAAGCAGGCCACAAATTTAAGAAAATCTAGGCCCAGCCTCTCCTAGCAGCTATAATTAAAGATACATGGGGTGGGGCTGGAGAGATGGCTCAGTGGTTAAGAGCACTGACTGCTCTTCCAGAGGCCCTCAGTTCAATTCCCACCAGCCACCTGTAACAGGATCTGATGCCCTCTTCTGGTGTACTCATACCAGTAAAAATATATCTTTAAAAATAAGTAAATCTTGCCGAGTGGTGGTGGTGCACACCTTTAATCCCAGCACTTGGGAGGCAGAGGTTTTGTTTCAAAAAAACCAAAATAAATAAATAAATAAATCTTAAAAAACAAAAACAAAAAAAAACATACACAGGGTGACACCTTATCTATGAAGACTTCTTTTCAGGTGAGGCAACATTCACACTAGAAAGGAAGGGCCTGAGGCTCAGGGAGACCCAGTCCCCTGCCAAGGTCACTTGGCTGTTAGATGACAGAGCTAGATGCCTGATGAACTTGATTCCAGAGCCCGCAAGCTTTTGTGTCACCAGTAGCCTCTACTTGTACCCCTGGCCCCCCGGCCCTGGCACAGATTCTTGGTTGAATGGACATGCAGAAGGAATAAGATGAGTGGGCAGGGGAGAGTAAGGTGAGGCCTTCCCATGGTGTAAACCTGGCTTTCTTCAGCCAAGCCACCTCGCCACCTCTCACCCTCCAACCCTGACCCTTAAGTCTGGAATCCCCCAGTCTGCAGCCCCCTGCCAACAACTCCTGCCCAGAATGGAGGCACAGTACCTAGATTTTAGGCAAGAGATATCAAATCACAGAACCAAAGGGACATCTGGAGGTCACCCCACCCAGCCCTGTCCCACATTCAGTCCCGCTCACAAGGTCAGACAGGTTAGTAGGCAGTAGAAAGGTGAGTTGCCACCTCTTTCTTCAGCTACCTTCTCCTTTCTCACCTGTTAACACAATTTCCAATAGCTGTTCTTAGTCATAACCTTCCAGACCAGCAAAATGCTGAAAGCCGGTCAGAGCCAGCTAAGTCCTCCAATTGAATTCTCCAAAACAGCAAGGTTTCTGGCTAAGTCTCTTCACCTTCCTGGGCTTCTAAATTCTGTGGAGGAGGGTGTGTGTGCAGGGGACGTGCAGAGTCTTTCTACATAACCAGGGCTGTCCTGAAATTTGCTATGTAGACCGGCTGGCCTTGAACTCAAAGAAATTCGCCTGCCTCTGTCTCCCGAGCATTGATGTAGCATGCATCACTAGACCCGGCTTAAAAATCTTCATCTTTAAAATAGAGTGGATAATGGTGACAATGGGCATGCCCATCTCATAGGACTATAGCAGAGATAATAATGCAGCCCATGGAAAAAGATATCTAATTACTACAGGTACTGCAGGAGTATTCTGTCACAACGCTTCAGCCTCCAGCCAAAACCCATTTCCTCCTGGATAACCCAGGCTCCTGCTCCCCTCAGCCAGTCTGGTCGGCCTGTGCACTAGACTGTGAACTCCTCTAGGCAGGATCTTGTTCAGTTTTTAATCGCCTCCCTTTCCCTTCCCAGTGTCTAAGACTGTGCTTGGGCCAGACAGTGGTGGCACACGCCTTTAATCCCAGCACTTAGGAGACAGAGGCAGGCGGATTTCTGAGTTCGAGGCCAGCCTGGTCTACAGAATGAGTTCCAGGACAGCCAAAGCTACACAGAGAAACTCTGTCTCTAAAAAAAAAAAAAAAAAAAAAGGCTGTGCTTGGGCATGCAAGGCTCCATATATTTGATAAATAAGTGATTGAGTGTATGAGTCAGAGCCCCAGGTCCTGACATCTACTACCAGTCCTCCTCTGCAGGACCCTTTTCGGTGGCGTCCAGGCTCCCACCGTTGCGGCAAGGAAAGTGGCGCTGCCGCTTTAAGATTCTCCCGGGCGTCCTGGGTTGCCAAGGCGCGGTTGCCAGGGGCCTGCGCGGAGCGCCGTCCGGCCTTCAGGCGCGGGCGCTGGGTTTCCGCCGCCGCTGCCGCCGTAGCCGCAGCCGCCGCCGGGCCGCGTCGGGCTCGGCTCCTCCGAACCGTCTGGCGGACTTGGCACCGGCCCCCGCTCCTCAGTGCCCCCGCGGTGCGTGGCAGGCTGTGGCTTCATTATCCTGATTGATTCCTCCTGCTCCCCGACACCGTGGGGGCCCCGGCCAAGGAAGGGGGAGGGAAGCGGCATCTGCGGGGCCCATTCCCGTCCCTCAACCCAGCCGCTCCACGGGCTGCCCGGCTACCGGCCCTCGGCGCCCCGCGGCGGCCAGTCAGATGGGGATGGGGCGCGGTGGCAGCATCCCCCAGAAAGGTGTCTGGGTGGGGAGGGAGACTGGAGCTGGACTGAGAACTGAGAAGAGCAAGAATGGGAAAGGTGACATCTTTGAGAAGCATGGTTGTCTGGGCATCCAAGTATACTTCTCAGGTGAAGGATCATGGGTAGGGTCTGGCCAGAAACTGCAGGACCTTTAAGCAAGAGAACCTGTCCTCAGAATCCAGGTACCCATACATTCCCAACCCCAATCAAGGGCTGAAACCTGGAGACCTGGTCTGAAGGTGGAGTGTCTTCATTCTACCACCTGGCCTGTGACCCAGGCAAGTAACTAACTTCTTTTGTTGGCCACAGTTTGTCTATACAGTAGAATTAGGATATCCCAGCATCAATGATTACATAATTTACATGTTGGTGGCAGGGCCCTAGTCAAGTTCACCAGAAACAAGAAAGGATGCTGGGGGCGGGAGGGGGGCTGGCCTCTATCCCTGTGCTATTTGAGGTGGATCACTTGAGGGAGGTGAGTCTTCTCCACGGGTTCAATTCCTTCAACTGCGATGACCTGGACCTTCTAGCAACGTTGCTTCCTTGTCAGAGGAGAAAGAAAAGCTGCCCCCTCGTCTCTCTGTTCATGTGTGTGTGTTTGGCATGGCATGACATATCTAGTGTTCACTCAGGCTCTCTCACCACTCCTGTCCCCAGCCCCGACGGTCTCCCCCCTAGGGTCCCATCTAAGGACCTGATAAATCTTCTATATGGGACTTTCGGAGTAGCTCGCAGCCACATCCCGGGAACGGAGGAATTGTGGAGCACTTGAGGCCATTTCTTCCAGAGTTGTAACAGGTTTTGGTGAACGCAGCTGAGGTCACCGCTGCAGTTTTGATGTGTATGTCTACATCTGTCTCTTCTGCAAATCCATTCATTTCTTCTTCCGATCCACGTTTACTGGGTGACCACACAGGGCCAATAGGTGACAGTGTGAGAATGGGCAACCGTGGGGGTGGGGCAGGAAGAGTGCCACTCGGAGTCTCTCTGGTACAGAGGGATCTGCTGTAGCAGGACCTCCCAGATTCTAGAACGGTCTACAATGTCATGATGCTTTTCTTCCCTCCTGAACACACTCTTGACATAGATTCACTGGGGCAAGGGGGCAGATCATAAAATCTGAGTCTGTGGCTCTTGTTCTTTCTGGTTTTATTGGGATTACCTATTTTTTTATAACAATCACATTTTTTATGTTCAAGGCAAAAAACAATAAAAACATCACCATTGGGGGGAGTGTAAAATGATACCCTCACATATATCTGGGAACTAGAGCTAATTCAGCACATGTGTCTGCCAACTTGTACTGGAGTCTTGGGCCCATATGCAGCTGCCTCAGTCTCCCCAACTGGCCTGGCTGATGCTGGCTCTTCTGCTCCATTCTCAGTGCCGCCAGCCCTCAGCACTATTAATACAAACCGTGTGAACCCCTCCATGTGAAGTCTCCAGGCAGAAGAGGAAGCCATGGCCGCCTAGTGGCTGCCAGGGAGGCTGGCAGGAAGGGGCTTCATCAGGCGTCTCCTGGGAAACAGTGAACTCCCCACAGAAGGGACATTTGACAATAAAATTCCTGTGTGTTTGTATCAGTGTGTGTGGGGGGATCTAGGCTCCCTGGTGCCCTCTGCTCTTTGCTTTCCTCAGGGGAGCCTCTGGGCTGCTCTCACACTGCCTCCCCAAATCCAGTCCTCACATGCTCTGAGCTCCTCGGAGTTGAACGTCATCTTGAAAAATGTCCGTGTGGATTCCTGATCCAGGTGGAGGAGAAGAGCCCTGGCTGAGGGTTGGAGACCCAAGTCCTCTCCTCTCTGCCTCCCCCTGGGTGGCCCTGGCCTGTTTGAGCCCCTTGCTGAGTCTCGGCTGCCTGCTCTTCAAAATGAGGGTGCCAGAGAAGGTTTGCCATCATTATGAGTTCCTGTACTGTGGCTCCTTCAAAAGCCCTTCGAAGTGCAGTGGGGGCATTCTAAACCATTCTTTTCTGCCCCTGGGGCAGCTATCCAGAGGCACAACCAGTTGCTTAAACCAGCCTGGCCCTTCATCTGCACATGTGTTCATGTGATTAATACGTGCTTTTTCAGAGTAGTGTTTACACTGAGAAGGTCCAGAGGTTAGCTGAATTTTTGCAAAAGGGGCATCAGGCACCCCTTGCTGTTTAGGGAGCAAAGGCCAGCTACTTGCTATGGTCCTTCTTTGACCCAGCTTTATGGGGAGCTGGGGTGTCCCAAACAACACTCATTCCTGGTGTTCAAAGCTAAGCTAAGGAAGAAACCACTGGACCTCTCGTCTCCTCCCTCACCTGCTTCCTCTCTCTCTCTCTCCCCTCTCTCTTTCTCTCTCTCTCTCTCTGTCTCTCTCTCTCTCTGTCTCTCTCTCTCTCTCTCTCTCTCTCTCTCTCTCCTCTCCACTCTCTCTTGCCCTGCTGGGTGGAATCTGGGACATTGCAGGTCTATGGAAGCACCAGAGGGATCCAATCCACCCCTCTTAAACTGAGAACAGAGGCTGGGGGATCCACAGACAGAAGTCAGAAGTGTGTAGGTAAAAGCAAGTGACTTTGATCCAAATGGAAAGCTGCTTCCTTCTTGCTGAGCTCACCCTCCTTTCCTCGGTGACCCCACTTTTCCCCCCTTAGCATGGTGGCAGATGCTGAATTCCTCATGCAGGAGAAACCCCTGAGGGACAGGGAAAGAAGAGCACCTGGGCCCCAGCCTCCTTCAGGTACCACTTAGCCCTCCTGGCCTGCTTGACCTTGGAGCTCCTGACCTTGATCTGCCCTTAGCGGGTGGCAGAGAAAGCTGGAGGAGCTAGGTACAGAAGCTGAGAATGCTGATGACAGACAGGAATAAGGAGGAACAGGAAGCAGAAGAAGCAGGGGGGAGGGGCTGGAGATCTGGTCATCCCTCATCACATTGCCTGAATACCTACTGTGTGCCAGGTGATGGGCTCTGTCCCAGTTTAAACTGGATTGTGTCATCCAGCCCCGCCCCAGCCCTGTGGGGAGGTGTTACAGTCTCCACTCTGCCCTGACAGAGAAGGAAACCGAGACTCTAAGCCTTATGTAATCTGCCAAGGTCACACAGCTTGTCAGGAGTACAGCCAGGATCCTAGCCCAGGCCTGGCGGCCTCCAGTGGCTTCTCCTTGCTGCCAGAAAGTCCTCCCCCTGGAAAAGCAGGTCTGGGGTTGGGGTTTTCAGTTCGAGCTCCTCAGGATCCTCAGGGGCAAATCCATTGTCATCTGCCCGCTCCTCCTCACCCATCTGCCAGGCCAGTCTCGG